>JAULJZ010225485.1:0-40583 GCA_032270985.1 Heliamphora pulchella
TTTCTTTTTCTTATAATATAGTTTTATTTTCTTTTTCATGTCTTATTTCTTCTAGCTTAATGTAATGCATTAGTCATCTTTTTTTTTTATTATTTCTTTCTTGTAACATTAGTTTAATACTCTATTTTATTTCTAGCTTAATATTTTTTTTCTAGTTTTTATTTTTTTATCTTTAATAGTAGTGTAATTTTCTAGCATCTTATTTCTTCTTCTTTTCTTTTCTTGTGATGTTAGCTTTAATTTTTTTTCTTCTTTTTAAGTCCCCTTTTCTTTTCATTAATATTAATGTTCTGTTCTATTTTCTTCATTTTCTAGTTTTTTGTTTTCTACATTTTCTTTTCTTTTAAGGTTAATGCAGTTTCTTTTGCTAACATTTCATTCTCTTTTTCTTCTCTTTTATTACTAGTTTTAAATTCCCTTATAATGTCCTATTTTTTTTCTTTTAAAACTTTATTTTCTTTTCATAATATTTTATCTCATTTTATCCTTTCTTTTCTTTATTAAATCTAAAAATCATAAAAAAGTCCTTTAAGCAAGTTTTCACCTTTAAATGTAATTTTCTTAAAATGAGGATAGCTAGGTGAGTAATTAGGTTTTCTTTTGGTAATTCAAATGAATATTTTCTAACTTTTTCATTATAGCATATTTTTCTTTTATAAATTTTTCTTTATTTTCTTTTTCCTTAAACCTTTAAATTCTCTTTTTCATGTAGCTCTTATTTTCTTTGATAATAAGCTTTCTTTTAATTTTTATGCATTTTTTTTTTACATTTAGTTTTTTTCTTTAATGCTAATTTGGTTCATTTTTGTAATATGCATATTTTGATTATTTTTCTTTAGAATGCATGTTTAGAATAGCTTAGTTTATTTTGTTAATAATTCATGTTTAGGTGATTCTAGTATTTTCTACCATATTTTTATTTTTTCACGCAAATCATGTTAGTTAGTTCATTTTTATGAAATTGCATGCGGGTGTGCTCCATGTATTGTTATCGTGTGATTTCGTTCGGTTTAAAGAATGCAGGGACAACCTATCAAAGGGCCGCCACTACTTTACTGCATGACATGATACGTAAGGAGGTTGAAGTGTATGTGAATGATATGATAGTCAAGTCCAAGGATCGGAATAGTCACATCGTAGCACTACGAAAGTTCTTTGAAAAGATTCAAAAATACAAGGTGCGGCTCAATCCACAAAAGTGTGCCTTTGGAGTCACCGTCGAAAAGATGCTTGGGTTTATAATTACTCAACGAGGCATAGAAGTTGACCCTTCTAAGATCAAGAAAATCTTGGAAATGCCTCCTTCAAGGACCGAACAAGAAGTCAAAGGTTTTCTGGGCAAGATACAGTTCATCAGTCGATTTATCGTAAAACTGACAACTACTTGTGAGCTACTCTTCCGTCTACTAAAGAAAGGGGTCAAATTTAAATGGGATCAGAAATGCCAAGACGCCTTTAAAACTGTGCGCCGGTACTTACAAAACCCACCTGTTTTGACTCCTCCCGAACCTAATAGGCCATTAATTCTCTACTTATCAGTGACTGATTCAGCCATGGAATGTATGCTAGCACAAGAAGGAGAAATCGAGATTGAAAAGGTGGTCTACTACTTGAGCAAAAAGATGACGGGGTCAGAGATACGTTACACACCACTGGAAAAGACATGATGGGCTTTGGTTTGGGCTTCCCGAAAGCTAAGGCATTACCTATTGTCTTTCACAGTGAATGTAATATCCCGAATGGACCCATTGAAGTACTTGTTTGAGAAGCCGATATTGACAAGAAGGCTGACCCGTTGGCTGCTGTTACTATAAAAATTTGATCTTAAGTATGTCACCCAAAAATCAATCAAAGGTAGGGTAGTAGCAGAGTTTCTAGCCGACCAACTAGTCGAGGGAAATGAAGACGCAGAATTCCAGTTTTCTAATGAACAATTGAAGAGAGTTGGGGATGACAAGTTGACTCTATATTTTGATGGCGCATCCAATCAGTATGGCTATGGAATAGGAGTTCTCCTTGTCACTCCTGACGAATCACACGTTACTTTGTCTCTGAAGCTTAATTTTGAAGTCACTAACAATCATGCTGAGTACGAAGCATGCTTAGCCAGATTAGAGGCAGCCTTAGAACTAAGGGCAAAGAAGCTGAAAGTCATCGGAGACTCGGCACTGGTGGTCTCACAGGCAAGAGAAGAATGAAAAGTTAAGGACTTAACATTGATTCTCTACCATCAAGAGTTGAAAAAATTGATACCGTGTTTTGAATTAGCGGTCTTTACTCATGTGTTGAGACTACAAAACAAATTTCCCGATGCATTGGCCACTCTAGAGTCAATGATTGACATACCACCTAGAGTCCAAATGAGGCCATTAATAATCGAATAGAAGAGAAAGCCAGCATACGAGATGACAGCCGTAATCGAGGAAAGCACTAATGAACTTTCGTGGTATTTTGACATACAAAACTTCGTGAAGAAAGGAGAATATCCAAAGTTTGCCAGTAAAAAGGGCAAAAGAGCAATACAAAGGTTAGCTGCACAGTTTGTCATTTACGGGGGAAGATTATATAAATGAGGGCATGCTGGGGTCAACAAACTATGTGTCAACAGTCAAGAAGGGCAGGAGCTGATGAAACAGATACATGCAGGAGTCTATAGGCCTCACATAAGTGGAAACATGTTAATCAAAAAGATCCTACGACAAGGATACTTTTGGATGACGATAGAAACGGATTGCATACAATTCGTGCGAAGGTGCCAAAAATGTCAAATTCATATAAACCTTATGCACGTTCTCCCATCTCAACTATATAGCCTGACGTCGCCATGGCCATTCTCAGTATGGGGCATTGATGTGATTGGCAGGGTAACACCGAAGGCGTTAAATGGGCACGAGTTCATTTTAGTGGCCATTGACTACTTTACCAAGTGGGTAGAAGCAGCCTCCTACTCGGTATTGAAAGCTTCACATGTCACTAAGTTTATCAAGAAAAACATCATTTGTCAATACGGGGTCCCTCATGAGATTATCTCGAATAATGGCTCGCATTTCCAAGGTAAGGTCTTGGATCTTTTCGAAGAATACCAGATAGTGGCCCACAAATCGTTGCCATATCGATCACAGACCAATGGGGCAGTCGAGGCAGCAAATAAGAATGTCAAGAAGATCCTACAAAAGATGATCAGTTCGCATAAGGATTGGCCGAAACATCTACTATTTGCACTCTAGGAATACAGGACGTCGATCAGGGCTTCAATGGGAACCACGCCATATTCTTTGGTGTATGGGATGAAAACCGTGCTCCCCATTGAGGTGAAAATCCCTTCACTAAGGGTAATGGCCGAGGCCAATATTCTAGAAGCAGAATGGCAAAGGAACCGAATGGAAGAGCTACTTTTATTCGTTGAAAAAAGGCCGTAGTCTCTATTTCATATACAAGGGTACAAAAGGAGGATAGTTCGAGCATTCAGCAAGAGGGTCAAGACCCATGATCTCAGAAAAGGAGATTTAGTTCTTAAGGAAATTAGCGCTCCCATCTTCGACCCAAGGGGCAAATTTAAGCTAAACTGGTCCGGACCATTTCTGATCAAAACTATCATGACTGGTGGTGCAGTCATCATTATGGATTTGGATGGCAATGTGTTTTTCACTCTAGTTAACCTTGATCAGCTCAAGAAATATTACCCTTGAAAGAAAAATAAAGATAAAAAGAAAAGCTCGCTGAGTTAAAAATTAAAAAGGCGACTCAAACAAAAGATAGAGCAGCCCGCAAGTCCAAAAATCTGAAAGGGCGACCTTGACAAAAGTTAGGGCACTATAAAAGGAGAGTGTCAATACTCAAGAGCAAATCGAGCCTAAACTACGTTAAGGCCTGATTCTATTTTATTGGGATATGTAGGCAGCTTCTTATCAGAAGTCCAGCCACATTCTTTGTTTTTAATCATCTTTGAATCTGAGTAAAATCAATGTAAATTTATCTCTAGATTTTGATAATAAAGTCATTTAATTGCAAAAATCAAAAAAAAAATTGGATAATTTTGAACCTTCTCAAACATAAAGTGGGATTTTCATTACTTTAACCTGGGGTACAAAGTTTTAAAAATAAAAGGGAGGGCACGCAAGTTCCAAACTCTACAAATAAAAAAGAAAGCTGTAAAATCTTTAAAATAAAGCAGGATGCCTCAAATCTTTCTCATCTTTGTTGCCTATTACCCCTCTTCTTTATCTCTCTTCTCTCTATCCTGCATCAGCCATGTCCTATACTCATCAAAAAGTTCAGGGCACTACAGCTCTTGCATCTCCATCCACGAACAAGATGGCCAAGCCTCTTGATTTAATGCTAGAAATGGGCCCTATAGTAGAGATGAGAATAAACGACCTCGAACACCGTGAAAGATAATCTAACTCCGACCAAACTGCTGCATGATCCGATGTGGATAGTAAAAGGTAGACAGTCGTAAGCCGAACAACAGAACGCTGGGGTAATCCATAATGATCAAGGTTACGGTAGGGATCCGCCACCAAGGACACTGCCAAGTGATGTCTGGGCCCGTCAAGGAAGAGAGGTACTGCCGTCAAGATGCCTCGGTGCTGCATATCTGGTAGTACGGGCAGTAAAAGAGAGCTACAGTATTGTACCTATCCGTAGGTTTCTGTATGAGGTTTACCTTCTCCATTAGCCAGATCTGCAAAAAGGCAACAGAAAGCATTCAGATAAAAGCTGTGCAAAGAAACAAAATAGATTGAAAGGAGGTCTTAGATGGCCAATGAGGATTACGAGTTGGACAGAGGGTATGATGATGAGCCCTTGAAACTCGATCCTGAATTAGATGAAGGGGTAAAAGGGGATCAGCCGGAGAGCTGAGAGTGCGACCTTAGAGGACATCATAGTATATGACAAAATATGAGCGTACAAGAATTATGGGTACGATTTGGGTATGAATGCACCTATCATAGTTGACTTAGGATGAAACGGACCCCCTTAAGGGCACAGTAGGAGGTCCTCGGCAAAAGCCTGAGGGGTGGACGAATTGATCTTTGAAGACTCGTGGAAAAGGCAAGTGGGAGGTGGTATCGTTGAGGTGTTGATGAAGGTATTCCGACAGAGGAAGATACCCTTCATGATTTGTCGCTACCTACTTGATGAAAGTTATGAGGACTAGGGGTAGATGAATTGACCGTTGAAGACTCGTGGAAAAGGCAAGTGGGAGGTAACTATCAAGGGCAGTGTGTGTGAAAGGTGTCGAGTATATCTGAAGAAGTAAAGGGCAGCCGGTACATGTGGTAGTCTCGCCACGGTGAGCAGCATCTAAGCCCAGCAGTGTCTCGGCTAAGACCAACGGGACAAAGTCTTTCCCTAGCCACATTTGACCCATAATGTCTACCAGCGTGCAGCTAACTCGTCCATCAGTAGGAACAAGGCAGAATTAAACCAAGAGGTAGAAACACAGAGCATAACGTCGCTACAACTGAAGGTCGAGGTCGCTAAAGTCGCCAGTAGGACAGAACCTCTCAATGATCCAAGAAATGTCAAGATAATCATCCAATGTCAGAAGAGAAGCTTCTATCCTAGACAAGCCGCAGAGTTGCATCACCTGCTGACGAGAGGAAAGGAAGAAAGTGGGAACAGTGACAGAACTCCGTAGGGTCAGGACCAAGATAGTAGCAAATTCCTCTACAGTGGGGCATAGCTCCTCCAAGCCAAAACGAAAGACATGGGTTTGTGGGTCCCATAACTGAGCAGCAGCCTTCAATAATGGTCCATCAATGGTCATCGGGGAAAACAAGGCATTAATACCGAACGAGGCAAAGTTTAAGCATTCGATGTGGGAGAACTCTTCAATTCATGCAGAAAGAGGACCATAAAAAGAAGCCATCTGGGTGAGAGTAACAGAAAATGGGGCCTCTAGGGCTATATTTATAAGGCATGAAAAGGCTAAAAATTGAAAATTTAGAGAATAGTACAGTCAAAGTAGCGATCGCCACCTTGGAGTATGGGGCCGCCAACATGAAAGTACGCAGTACAGTGGCATCGCTCTATTGACCAGGCAACCACCATGTGTCTCTTAGATGTTGTGGCGATAGCCACTATGGATTGTGGTGACCGCCATGTTAAAAAGTGACGGGTATGTATGTTTGTGGCTTTTGTAATCTGTTTAAAGTTTTGAGACCTGTTTCATACATTCAGAGCAGTTTGAGCAGTAAGTAAGATAAACAATGCAATAAGTGGCACAGAGGTCCAAAATGCATCAGAATATGATAGAATGTATCAGAACATAAACTGGGGCAACCAGGCCCAATACCTGGTGAAACTGGGGCACGCAGGCTCATAAACCAGAATAAACGTAAAGAAATGTATCAAACTGGGGCACGCAGGCCCACAAAACCAAATGTATGTAAATGTATCTAGGGGAAATCTCTCTCTCTCACTTACGCCTCAAGTGGACCTGGTAGGAAGAAGGACTAGCCTCATCCGAGCTGACATCCTCAAGCAGTCTCTCAAAGTCATCGCTTTCATCTCTGCCATCTGAAGAAGAGGATACAACTCTAGAGCAGCTCCGGGCAGAAGAGATAGACCCTCGGGAACGAGCTATGAAAGAAGTGGCACGGGACCCACGACCTTGTGCTGGAGATGGAACTAGGACAGGAGCAAGAGGCGGAGCAGGAGCCTGCGGTGGTACTGTGCCGATGGCAACTACTGGTAGCTGTAGAAAGAGACAAATGTAAGAGTACAGTACAGAATAGAACAACAAGGTTGAAGAGAAAGACACTCACCGGTAGAGGGACAAAAGGAAACCCGGCTGCGCACAGAGCAGCATCCTACTGGAAAATCAGGATCCGCATGCCACTCACCACCAACATGAGACGGTCCAACCATGCTTGATCTGCCTGTCAAAAGGAATAAAGATCTAAGCAGTCTAAATAGAGGAAAGACAGAAAAGAAAATAGTGAAAAGAAGATTAAACCTGAGCAGACACTGGTCGAAACTCTGAGGCTAGAAGAAAAGGGATAGGGATGTCAAAAGGATACCCGATAATGAGAGACGATACAGTCCAAGGTACCTTAACGGTTTCTGCTCCAGCAGGTCCCCTAGTAGTAGCAGCCCCGACCCTAACTCCAGCAACAGCTACAGCATCAGCATCAGCAGCCTCCGGTGCCCGTCTCCTCCTGCCCCCAGGAACAGCTAAGCCAGGTCCAAGTTGTCCTAGTAGATGTGCCTGGGCCTAAGCAGTATAATCTCCATCCACTACCAGTAGCTCTGAAGCGTGAGTCCCTACCATCTCCAAGAGCAAGTCCACGAGGCTCAAAAGGTCGATCTGGTGCATACGAGCTAGAGGGACCATTGGAATTCAGAAGAAGTCGAGGCCAACTAACTGACGAACTACCCTCTCTCCAAGGTAGTACTCCTGATCAAATGGACCCTCCAGTAGGATCTGCCTTGAGGTAAGGTCATGGCTACACATTAGATCCGCGCTGGCCCAATCTTCTACTCCATGCCAGACATCCCAGTAGACCTGCAGTAATTCAAAATACGGTGCACAACAAAATACAGTAATCAATAAATATTGAACAGTGAATATAGTGCAGTATGATCAGTGTGTAGAACAGAGAACAGAAATGACTAAGCAATAGTATAGTGCAGTGCAGTGAATAGTATGATACAGAAAGAAAAGTACAATACAGTAAAATGGCAAAAAGTAGTACCTGGTCAGGGGTCAGCCAGTCCAAAGATGTCTAAAATCTGTCGACATCCTTTCCCCAGCCTTCTTCTCCTTTAGGCCTTGGGACCACCGAGCAGCACGGGGAATAACTGAAGGGTCAGCGGAGGAGTTCGTCAGGACATGAAGCCCGAGGAACTCATAGGTCCAGAGCTATAAAGAAAAAGATGTCAACAAGCAGATAATGGATAACAGATAACAGAAGTAATGAAAACGTACAAAAATTAAAGTATAACTCCCAGACCCTCCAGTATCCCCCAATGCTGAGCTCTTAGGAGAATCAAGTCAAGGATCTCATGAAGTCGTAGAGAGTGGCGAGAGCAGCTCCTCCCCAGTTGAATGCAGCTACTCGATCAAGGCGAGCAAGAGCACCCAGGTAATGAAGATGAACGGTATTCTTCTTGTTCAAAAATAAGGAGGTATCGAACATGTAAAGGAGGAAACCTTGAGCAACCCCCTAGTAGTGGCGAGGCTCAGTGCACTGGAAATGACAAAAACGATCAAAGAACCAAGTGTATCTGACTCGATCTCAGTCCATTTGCACTGGTATAGCTCCGAGCAAGTGCGTCAATGCATTAGTGGATCGAGCAATGGTAGGGTTGAAAGGAATGGGAACACTGCCGACTCTGATGCCGGTGAGAAGAGCAAAGTCCAGAGGCGTCAAGGTAACCTCGAAAGTAGTGAAATGAAAGGTGTTGGTGGTATCCCACCACTGCTCCGCAAGGGTTATGAGCCAGATACGGTCATTGCTCGTCCTACCCAATAAGGGTATGAATTGAGCAAAATCAGAAGCATCAACGAGAGCCCAACTGGGAGCAAGGAGGACATCATACCACTCCAACATCTCTCCGGAGGTAAAACCACCGAAGCCCCTAACAAAGTGACCAGCCTAAAAAGAAGAAGATAAGCAAAGGATATATAAGTGCAGTCAAAACAAGTGATATGCAGAAAATAACTGAAATCCTAAAAATCCTAGGTTCGTGTGTGAGTGACGACCCTTCAGTTCCTTCAAGGCCTAGAAGACTAGGCACCCTAAGCCCTAATGCGCTAGGCAAATCTTGCACTTTCTAGTTTGCACCTTAAACCCTGGTGCACTAGGCAAATCTCTCAAGCCCTAGAAGACTAGGCACCTTAAACCCTGGTGCACTAGGAAAATCTCTCAAGCCTTAGAAGATTAGGCACCCTAAGCCTTGGTGTACCAGGCAAATCTTGCATGTCCTAGAAGAAGACTAGGAACCCTAAGCCCTAGAATACTAGGCACCTTAAGCTCTGGTGCGCCAAGCAAATCTTTTAACCCTAGGTTCGTATGTGAGTGACGATCATTTAGTTTTTGCGCCCCCTAATAGAAGACTAGGTACCCTAAGCTCTGGTGCGCCAGACAAATTCTTCTAACCCTAAATTCGTGTGTGAGTGACGATCCGTTAATTTTTGCATGCCCTAGTAGAAGGCAAGGAACCCTAAACCCCAATGCACCAGACAAATCTCTCTATCCTAAATTTCCCCTTTAATTTTACAATAATACTCTCTTGAGGTTTTCTCAAAAATAAAAAAATAATAAAAAAATTATAATAATAAAAAAGTTATCCCTAATTTATAGAAGTTTTTACAAAATTGTCCCTAGATTTTTTAAGATTTTTGAAAAAAAAATTCCTAATTTTTAGGAGTATTTGCAAAATTGCCCCTAGATTTTTAAATATTTTCCAAATTCTATTAGGATTTTTGAAAAAAATTTCAAATTACTAGGATTTTTAAAAAAGCTTTCTCTAATTTTTAGGATTTTTAAAAAATTCTCCCCTTAGTTTTTTTTATGCCCCGAATAAAAGTAAAAAAATTTCTCTCCTTAGATTTTTATGTTTGCCCAAAAATAAAAATAAAAAAAATCGGGTCCGTTTGTTTACATCTAAACCTTAATCCTAGTGTCCCTACTGTTTTAATCTCATTTGCACAGGTACTTAAACTAAGTTTTCCAGTCCAGTATTCAAGTTTATTGTGATTACATGTCCAAATCCCTAAACATTACATACAGATATCATCATCACATCATAACATATCATCATATCACATCACATCATCACATATCCAGGGGATCTTATGCATGCATCTATGTTTGAGATATATCATATAACATGCTTTGGTATCGACCAAGCAGAGATAAGGAACCTACCGATGGACGCTGGCGAGGGATGTGCTGGTCAGGCTCCTAAAGAAGAATGTCCGCAACAACGGCATCGACTGGTGGATCATAGTGCCTCATCCTGCCCAGAACCATGCGATGTGGTACCAGAGCATATGTATGAGGATCAAAAGGTATAAGTGTGGCATTGGAATTTAAGATTTTTTGAAAAATGGTCAAAAATAAGAGAATTCATAGATGTTTGAAAAATATTTTAACACCTTGAAAACGAAATTTTGAAAATTCTTTCTGTTGAAAATGGAGTCGCCACTTAGTTTTTGAGAAAAACTAAGAGAAACAAAATTGGCTATTGATCTTTAAAACGTTAATCAGAGGAAGAGGGATCGAGGGCTAAGGTACGAATCAGGGAAGGTGTTAGGCACCCCGTTCACCCAACCATACAGTTGGCCTCTACTAATCATCATTGATTCTTTAATATAATATCTCAAATGCATGCAAATAAAGAAAATATGGATGAAGAGAAAACATTCAAAACTAAGTATAAAAAATACATAAAATATGTATATAACACCCCAAATCAAAACAAATAAAATAGTAAAATCCTAAATCCTATGACATGTAATTTCTAACTAAGGAATACATGATACACATACTCACATGCAATATTACTTAAACAACCTAAACTAGCATGATTTGGTTAAAAGAACAAAAAATATGCTAAAGTTGCTAAAATTACCTAAACATAGATTGCAAAAAAAAAAAAAACTACACAATATGTACAATATACGTATTATTACCGAAAAGTTGTAAGAAGTATATAAAAAATTTTATGTTAAAAACTAACCAAAATAATAAAATCTAATAACAAATATTTTGTATTAACAAGAAAATATTTGAAATTTTAATTTGAAGAAAAAAGAAATGAAAGAAAACATACAAAAGATTGATTAAGCCCAAAATAAAAGGGTTTAGAAAATGCTTTCAAATTAATAAAAAAGAAATCTAACTATTTACATAAAAGGTAAAAATAAGAGAAAAAAAGAAGAACATTAACTAGTATAAAAGGTATTTTTATGATTTTGTACTTTTTGTGGTTAATAAAAGAAAAAAAAAATACTGCAGAAGAAAAATTAAGTTAACAAAGGAAGGTTTAAAAAAAATAAAAAAAAATTTAATTATTAACATTTTATATTCATAAAAGAGAATTAAAAGAAAATGGAAGAAAATAAAAGAAATGAGAAGGATGATGGAGTTTTAACTATTATTAAAAGAGAAAATTATAATTCCATTTAAAAATGAAAATTAATTTAAAAGCCTTTTGTGATTTTTAGATTTAATAAAAAAAAAGAAAAGAAAGATAAGATAAGTACTAGAAAAAAAAAATAAAGTTATAGAAAAAGAAAATGGAATATTAGCATTAAAGAAAAAGAGGTGGAACGTTATAAAAAAAAGAAATAAAGTTGATAACAAAAAGAAAATGAAATGCTACACTAAAATAAAAGAAAATGTTAGAAAAATGAATTACAATAAAAAGGAAAGAAAGAGAAAATGAAAAAATGAATACTAGAACATTAAACTAATACTTAAAAGGAAAGTAATATTGAATTAATATTACAGGAAGATAAATGTTAGAAATAAAGAAAAATAGAGAAAAAGAAATAGAATGCTAATAAAAGAAAATTAGACTAATTAAAAGAAAATAAAATAAAATAAATGCTAGATAATAAAAAGAAAGGAAAAGAAAAGAAATGAAATACTAGAATTAAATGGATGTAATATTGACAATTACAACCATTTTTATGTAAGTGCTTTGATTATAATAATTAATAACATTAACAAGTTGTAATTGCTAGAAATATTAGCACTATTTAATGATTCAATAAGCTTGAATGTAAGTAAGTAAATAAACAAAACAAGTAAACTGAATAAGCTAAAATATGAATTAAACATAAATATACAACTAACAAGCAATGTAAAAATGTAATTGAAAGGAATACGTGAATATTAACCCGATCACTCCAAAAGAGAGAAAATGGAGCTAGAAGGACCAGGGATCTAAGCAGAATACCTAGATCGCTAAGGAATTCTCAAATTGGGAGAATGGAGGCGAGCAATTTGATCCTCGGGTAATGATCCAAGCTAGGGTGTGGGATTATCGGAGGCCACTTCTGGCAATGACTTGGGCAACAAGTTATCGATGGTTTGGTACAACTTCATTGGTTTTGAAGGTTTCTGATGGTTTTTGATGGTCAGGTTCAATTACCGAGCCTGGATCACTTCCCGAGAATCGAACTGAAGCACTTGTTTCACATGTTTTCATCATCGAATTCACCTAAGATTGGTGGAGGTCAAATTTGGGTGTCTACTGTTGCCCCTCTTTGATATAACTCGTATAGCAACGCGTGATACAAGTTATATCAAAGACCCAGAGACAACAGCTATTTGATCGAACCGTCAATCTTAGGCCACAAACACACAAGCATACATATGATGTTGGTCGTACCCAAACTTTCATCAACTTGCCTACGTACCCCTTTTTGCTAGGGATCAGACAAAAACGTAGTTCCTGGGGCAACATACAAGGATGCAAGAAAATGTAACATGATATGATGCATATGCTGGTTTGATCGAACAAATTCTAAAGATCGAGTTAAGATCTAAAGGGAGGCACAAACAAGTCAAAGATCGAGTTAAGATCTAAGAACTCGGTTGGGGATTAAAGGATCGAGCTAAGATCTAAGAAATTATCTTAACCGATAAAGCAATTGATCGGTCGAGTTAAGACTTCACAATTTCGGGATTGAAGCGGGATAAAAATAATTAAAAGCCAAATTTATGACTTAAATTTAGATTTATCGGAAGAAAATCGTGAATTAATTGCTCGAGTTAAGACGTGAAAATTCAAGACAAGGCGTGAGATAAAAAATAATTAAAAGCCTAGTTACGGCTTAAAATTAAATTTATCGGAAGAAAACCGCGAATTAAAAGTCTAGTTACGGCTTAAAATTAAATTTATCGAAAGAAAACCGCGAATTAATAGGTCGAGTTAAGACCTGAAAATTCAGGACAAGGCGTGAGATAAAAATAATCAAAAGCCTAGTTACGGCTTAAAATTAAATTTATCAGAAGAAAACCGCGAATTTATAGGTCGAGTTAAGACTTGAAAATTCGGGACAAGACGTGAGATAAAAATAATCAAAAGGTTAGTTACGGCTTAAAAATTAAATTTATTGAAAGAAAACCTCGAATTAATAAGTCGAGTTAAGACCTGAAAATTCGGGACAAGGCGTGAAATAAAAATAATCAAAAGCCTAATTACGGCTTAAAATTAATTTTATCGGAGGAAAATCGCGAATTAATAGGTCGAGTTAAGACCTGAAAATTCGGGACAAGACGTGAGATAAAAATAATGAAAAACTTAGTTACGGCTTCAAATTAGATTTGTCCGAGTGGAGAACCGCGAATTAATAGGTTGAGTTAAGACCTAAAAATTCGGGACAAGTCGTGAGATAAAAATAATTAAAAGTCTAGTTACGGCTTCAAATTAGATTTATCGGAATAGAAACATCGCAAAAAGATGGAGCAGCAAAAAAAACAAGATTTTAAAATTATTACCATATTTGCAAAGTGCAAACAAAATAACGCATATAAAGTCAACATCTACAAAACACATTATAAGAAAACAAAATTATTTATGTAGTTTTTTGAAAATTATTTTTGTTAATAAGGTGTATACAATGATGAAATAAAACACCTATAACAATAATCAAAAACCACCAAAACGGCCCCTTAGGAACCCCATAAAGGTCATTATGACATTCGGACATGGCGGTAGCCAAGATGGAAGCGACGTGACGTTTGACAACCTAGCGGTCGCCAAGGTGAAATCCATCTGACATGGTGGCCGCCGGGTAAAAACCCCTACTACATGGCGGTCGCCATGTGATGTTTGGGAAACATGGCAGTCGCCAACATGAGATATGGCAGCCTCCAACTCGAGACCCGTGTCCGAATCTTTAAGGCGCACGGACTGGTTCATTTCTTCGTTCCTCACTCTCTCTCTAGCTTCCAGACGCTCTCAACTCTCTCTCAATCTTTTTTGCTCTTAAACTCTCTCTTGTTCCCTCAAGCTTCTAAGCTCCTTCTTCTTACTTTTTCTTACTTCCGTGCTTTCACATAATGTTTACTCTTTTATTTGTGATCCCATTCCTCTTCATGGCGGGACAGGGCCAGGGAGATGACGACTTAGGAGCATGCCGGGGTCCTGCTGCTGCTCGGTGTTCCTCCCTGGGGAATCTCAGGGATACAACCACTAGTCTTCCTGCTAGCGGGGTTACTGTTATTGCTGCGATGGATGCTTTCGTTCTTGAGGCAGAGCGTGCCTCTCGTCAGGCAGCCGAGGAGGAGGCGCGAGCAACGGCTGAGGCTCAGGAGGCTGCTGATGCTGCCGCAGAGGCCGCGATGGCTGACTTTCTGGATCCAGACGCTGAAGAGGGTCACCCAGCGCCTTTTGACCCACATACTTACAATCCGGTCCCTCATCGCATAGTATACCGCGGGATGAGACGCTACGAGCCTCGTACCAATGCGGCCGCCGTCGACGTCCTTTTACGGGAGCCTGACCACCATATCTCTCGTCAGCGACCTTCGGTAGGTACCCTATCCCTACTGTTTCAAATTCAAAGTATGTTTTTATGGCATAACAAACATAGACGCATGCCTAGTATCCCCTTTATGATATGATGATTTGATTTATGATGATGATTGTTGTGATGACTTGTGCATGGTTTTTGAGATACAAAACTTAGTTTTAGGTACCTATGCGATGGAAATTAAAATAGTAGGGACACTAGGATTTGAACAAATAATAAGAGGGGCAATTATTTTATCATGAAAAATAAAGGGTTTGAAAATTTTTATTTTATTTTTAGGAAAAACATACAACTAAGGGGTTGATTTTTTTTTTTATCCTAGAGAATTTTGGGGAAAAATTTTTAGGGAAATTCTAAAGAATTTTGAAAAATCTTAAAAAACTTTTTTTTTTTTAGAAAAATTCTAAAAAATTTTGAAAAAATCTTTAGAAAACTTTTTTTGTTTTTAGAAAAATTTTAGAAAATTTTGAAAAGTCTTTAGAAAAATTCTTGAAAATGAGAAACAATTTTGAGGTAATTTTAGAAATTTTATGAAAATCCTAGAAATTGGAGAAAATTTTTTGAAAATTTTAGAAAATTGTTAGAAAAATTTTTTAGAAAAATCATAGAAGGGGAGATTTTCTTTGTCTCCCTTTTTTTTTATTTTTTTATTCATTTATGTATTTTTTTATTTTTATTTTAACACAAAATGATAGAGATCTGCCTTGCGTACCAGAACTTAGGGTTCCTAGTCTTTTACTAGGGCGTGCAAAAATCAAAGGATCGTCACTTACACACGATCATAGGGTTAAGGTGGCTAGTCTTTTTCTAGAGCTTTTGAGATAACCGAAGGGTCGTCACTTACACACGAATCTAGGATTATGGTGACTAGTCTTTTTCTAGGGCTTTTGAGAGAACCGAAAGGTCGTCACTTACACACGAACCTAGGGTATGAGGATTTGAACCAAAGAATAGTCACATACACACGAACCAAGGATAGAAGGATTCGAACCAAAGGATCGTCACATAAACACGAACCTAGGATTTTGCTTTCTGATATCATTCTGCGATTTGCTTGCTTGACCTATTCTTTACACATTCTCTGCCTGTTTTTCTCTTTTCAGGTTGGTCATTATGTCAGAGGTTTCGGAGATTTTGCCTCCGAAGAGGTATTGGAGTGGTATGATGCCCTTCCTGCTCCTAACTGGGCCATTATTGATGCCTCCGGCTTTGCTCAATTCATACTCCTATGGTTAGGACAAGCAACGATCGGGTCTGGCTGACGGCCTTGGCGGAATGGTGGTGGAATGCCACCAATACCTTCCACTTTACTACTTTCGAGGCTACTCTGACGCCTCTCGATTTTGCTCTCATCACTGGCATCTAGGTCGGAGGAGCACCCATCCCATTTGATCCGACCGTCGGTCGCTCCGCTGATGCGCTGCTGTATTTTCTCGGAGCCGTTCCTACTCAGATGGACAGAGACCAGGTTCGATACACCTGGTTCTTCGAGCGCTTCCACCACTTCCACTTCTTTGAGCCCCGCCACTTCGAGTGGGTCTCCCGGGGCTTTTTGATGTGTATGTTTGGTACCTCCTTGTTTTCGAACAAGGAGAATACCATTCATCTGCATTACCTTGGCGACCTTGCTTGTTTGGACTGGGTTGCTTCATTCGACTGGGGAGGAGCTGCCC
This sequence comes from Heliamphora pulchella, assembly GCA_032270985.1. Lineage (NCBI taxonomy): Eukaryota > Viridiplantae > Streptophyta > Magnoliopsida > Ericales > Sarraceniaceae > Heliamphora > Heliamphora pulchella. Next base: position 16,177 of record JAULJZ010225485.1, read on the forward strand.
TTGCCACCCTTTATGGATTCATGCGGACACTGATCCGGTTCCCCCAGGAGCTTAGCATCGGGGGATACTGGAGGGTCTGGGAGGTATGATTTAGTTTTTTTATTCTTTCATTCTCTTGTTATCCATTATTTACTGATTGACGCCTTCTTCTTTACAGCTGTGGACTTACGAGTTCCTCGGGCTTCATGTCCCAGCAAACTCCGCAGCAGACTCTCTGATTATTCCCCGAGTAGCCCGGTGGTCCCGTGGGCTAAAGGGAAAGAAGGCTGGAGGGAAGAACATAGACCGCTTTCGGGTCTCACTAAACCGACTGACCCTCGACCAAGTATCATTTTACTGTCTTTACCGTATTGCATCCTGTTCACGGCTGTTCACTGCACTGTGCACTGATCACTGTTCCTGTTTACTGCAATGTACTGCATACAGATTACTGTACTGCATACTGATCATTATACTGTGCTATATTATTCTTTGAATTACTGCAGGTTCACTGGGATGTCTGGCAAGGAGTGGAGGATCGGGCCAGCGCAGATTTGATGCGCAGCAAGGATATCGCTTCTAGACGAATTTTACTGGAGGGCCCATTTGGTAGGGAGTATTATCTCGGTGAGCGAGTGATCCGTCAGTCGCTCGGCCTTGATCACTTCAGGATACTGGTGGTTCCTCCAGCTTGCATGCGTCGGACTGATCATATAGGTCGCGTCAATTTGTTGCTGGAGACGGTAGGGACCCCAGTTTTGGAGCTGCTGGTGGCAAAAGGGGACTACACAGCCTGGCCCTGGGCACACCTGGTGCTGGTGCTGGTGCTGCTGCAGCTGCTGATGCTGGTCCTGCTACTGCTGACGCTGGTCCGGCTGGTAGGGCTAGGGTTGGGAGTGTCGAGATACCCTGGACCATATCTTCCTTCGTAGATGGGTATCCTTTCGATATTCCTATCCCGGTTCCTTCATCCCCAGAGTTCCAACCAGAGCATGCCCAGGTTTGACTCTTTTCTCACTATTTTCTTTTTGTCCTTCTTTATTCGTAGATTGCTCGGTTATGCATTATTTCTCAATAGACGGATCAGGCTTGGCTGGTTCGTCTCATGCTGGTGATGAGCGACCTGCGGACCCTTGTTCACCAGCAGGATGCTGCTCTGCGTGCAGTGGGGTTTCTTTTGTTCTTCGGCCGGTGAGTGTTTATCTTTTTATCTCTTTGCTCTCCTTTATATTGTCTCCTTATTTTTTGTCTCTTTCGACAGCCTCTTGTAGCAGCTTCTGTTCCACCCCCTACTTCTGCTCCTGCCCCAGTTCCAGCCCCCGCTCGAGGCCGTGGATCTCGTGCTGCTTCTTCTAGAGCTCGCTCTAGAGGATCCGTCTCGTCTGCCAGGAGTCGCTCCAGAGCCATATCTTCTTCTTCCGGCAGCGATGATGATGATGATGACATTGAGCGGCTCTTCGAGGATGTCAGCTCGGACGAGGCCGGTCCTTCCTCCCGTCGAGTCCACCCGAGACATGTTTGAGAGAGAGAGCTCTCCCCTCCCCAGTTACATTCTGATACACTTTCTTTATATAGGCCTTCGTGCCCCATTTTGTCATACATGGGCCTGCGTGCCCTAGTTTTGCTGTTTATTGGGCCTTAGTGCCCCAGTTCTCACTTTGATACACTATTTTCTGTTATACTTCTAGGCCTTATTGCTTTACATTCTTTTATTGCATGGTTTATCTTCACTTAACATTTGAACTGTCATGGATATATAATGCAAATGTTCTAGCCTTTTACAAAATGCAAAAACCACAAAATTGATACATGCCCACCACCTTTTACATGGCGGTCGCCATATCCAACTTGGCGGTCGCCTGGTCAAAGGAGTGATGTCACTGTACTATACTTTTTCAAGTTAGCGGTCGCCAACTCCAAGGTGGTGGCCGCCACAATGAGTGTGCCTTTCGCCAAATTTTTGGTTTCTCGCCTTTTCTTTGCCTTATAAACACAGCCCTGGAGGCTCCCTTTTATGTTGCTTACACTCAGATGGCTACCCCACTTTCTTCATGGATTGAGGCATTCTCCCACATTGAACGTCTGAACATTGCTTCTTTTGGGATCAACTCTTTGTTTCATCTTCTGGCCGTGAAGATCGGCGAACCATTGTTGAAGGCTGCCTTTCAACTATGGGATCCACAGTCCCGCGTCTTTCAGTTTGGCCTCGAAGAGCTCTCCCCACTCTGGAGGAGTTTACTGCCATTTTGGACTTAACTCTGCGGGGTTCTGTTGTCGTTCCTACTCCCTTCCTCTCAGTTCGGCAGTAGATGATGTAATTTTGTAACCTATCCAGGATGGAGGCTTCTCTTCTAACCTCGGGCGACTATCTTGACATCTCGTGGCTTATTGAGAGGTTTCATCCTACTAGTGACCTTAGCGATGTCGACTTTCAGCTGTGTCATCGTTATGCACTTTGCTTCTGCCTCCTTACCCAATGTCTCCTTGTCCCTCCTGATGGGCGGGCTAGTTGTTCCCTGGTTGACATTGCTGGCCAAATGTGGATGGGAAAGGACTTTGTGCCCCTTGTTCTGACTGAGACACTGCTGGGCTTGGATGCTGTTCAGCGTGGCAAGACCACCACCTTTGCTGGCAGCCCTTTACTTCTCTAGGTGAGCTTAACATCTTCCTCTGTATCAAGTTCTTTGTCATACTGCAAAGTTTTTCTCTTACTGTTTTAACTCTTGCTACAGATTTAGCTGATAGAGAAGGTAAATCTTGTACAAAAGCCTCCCACTAACAGGCACAATGCCACTGCTTTCCTTTACCGCCCGCGTTATCAGATATGTGACACTGAGGCATCTTAGCGACAGTATCTTTATTCTCTGACTGGCCCATACATTACCTGGCAATGCTCTTGGTGGCGGATTCTTGCTATGACTCTGACCACTATGGATCACCCTGGTGTTCTGCTGGTCGGCCTGCGTCAGACTACCTTCTATTACCCCCATCGGATCATGCGGCAGTTTGGTCGCAATCAGATCATCTTCCCCAACATTCGAGGTCATCTGTTCTCATCCATATTATGGGCTCCGTTTCTATCGTCATATCAGGATTTCTGGCCATCTCGTTCATTGATGGAGATGCCTGAGTTGCAGTGTTCTGACCTTTCTGCTGATTACAAGACATGGCTGATGCAGGATCGGGAGAAGAAAGATAAAGAAAAGGAAAAACAAGCAGCAAAAAGAATGAGAACTTGAGGCCCTTGCTTTGTTTTGAAACTTTCATAGTTTTTTCTTATTTTGTTTGTAGAGTTTGGGACTTGCTTGCCCCTCTTTTTATTCAAAACTTTGTAATTCTGATCGAAGTAATGACAAACTCCTACTTTATGTTTCAGATGGTTTAAATTTATCCAAAGTTTTAATAACTTTATTATCAGAATTCAAAAATTAGTTTGCATTGGTCTTATTTAGATTCAAAATGGTTAGAGACAAAGAATGTGGCCGGACATCTTTTTAAAAGAAGCTGCCTACGTATCCCAAAAAGATGGAATCATACCATAACATAGTTCGGGCTCGATTTTCACTCGGGTGTTGACACTCCCCTTTTGTGATGCCCTAATTTCTGCCAAAGTCACCCTTTCGGGTTTTCGGCCTTGCGGGGCGCTCTAACTTTTGCCTGAGTTACCTTTTCGATTTTCAACTCAGCGAGCTTTTATTTTTATCTTATTTTTACCTCAGGAATAGTATTTTTTGAGCTGATCGAGATTAACTGGAGTGGAGAACACACTGCCATCCAGATCCATAATAATGACTGCACCACCGGTCATGATGGTTTTGATCAGAAACAGTCCGGACCAATTTGGCTTGAACTTGCCTCTCAGATCGAAGATGGGAGCTCTGATTTCTTTGAGAACCAAATCTCCTTCTCTGAGGTCCCGAGTTTTGACCTTCTTATTGAATGCCCGAGCTATCCTCCTCTAATAACCTTATACATGAAACAAAGCCTGCAGCCTTCTTTCGTCAAACAAGAGAAACTCTTCCATCTGGTTTCTCTACCATTCTGCTTCTGAGATATTGGCCTCAGCCACTACTCTTAGTGAAGGGATTTCCTCCTCAATGGGAACTACGGCTTCTATCCCATACACTAGAGAGTATGGCGTTGTTCCTGTTGAAGTTCGGATTGACATTCGGTATCCCTAGAGTGCAAATGGTAGATGTTCCGGCCAATCTTTGTGTGAGTTAATTGTCTTTTGTAGGATTTTCTTAATGTTCTTGTTTGCTGTCTCGACTGCTCTGTTGGTTTGCGGCCGATATGGTGAAGATTTGTGAGCCACTATTCGGTATTCTTCGAAAAGATCTAGGACCTCTCCTTGAAAATATGAGCCATTGTCTGAGATAATTTCATGTGGGACCCAGTATCGGCAAATGATGTTTTTCTTGATAAACTTAGCAACATGAGAGGCCTTCAATACCGAGTAAGAAGCTACTTCTATCCACTTGATGAAATAATCATTGGCCACTAAGATAAACTCACGCCCATTGGATGCCTTCGGTGTTACTCTGCCAATCACATCAATGCCCTATACTGAGAACGGCCATGGTGATGTCAGGTTGTACAGCTGAGACGGGGGAACATGCATAAGATTTGCGTGAATCTGACACTTATGACACCTTCTCACAAACTAGATACAATCTGTCTCCATTGTCATCCAAAAGTATCCCTGTCGTAAGATTTTCTTGGCTAACATATTTCCCCTCATGTGTGGCCCACAGACTCCTGTGTGTATTTCTTTCATCAGTTCTTGACCTTCTTCTGTGTTTACGCACGGCTTATTAACCCCAGAATGTCCTCGTTTGTATAATCTGCCACCGCAAATGACAAATTGTGCAGATAGCCTTCGCATCGCCCTTTTGTCCTTTTTGTTGGAAAACTTGGGATATTCTCCTTTCTCTACGAAATTTTGAATGTCAAAATACCATGGAAGTGCGTCAGTGCTTTCTTCAATAGCGGATGTCATTTCATATGCCGACTTTCTCTTCTGCTCAATTATAAAGGTCTCATTTGAACTCCAGGTGGTATGTCAATCATGGATGCTAGGGTGGCCAGTGCATCGGCGAACTTATTCTACAGTCTTGGTACATGAGTGAAAATCACCGATTCAAAGCACAGTATCAATTTTTCCAGTTCTTAATGATAGAGAATCAAAGTTAAGTCCCTAACTTTCCATTCTCCTCTTGCTTGTGAAACAACTAGTACTGAGTCTCCGATGACTTCCAACTTCCTTGCCCCTAGTTCTAAGGCTGCCTCCAATCCAGCTAAACATGCTTCATACTCAGCCTGATTGTTGGTGACTTCAAAATTGAGCTTTAGAGACAGCGGAACGTGCGATTCATCGGGAGTGACAAGAAGGACTCCTATTCCATAGCCATATTGATTGGATGCGCCATCAAAATATAGAGTCAACTTGTCATCCCCAACTTTCATCAATTATTCATCGGGAAACTGGAACTCTATATCTTCATCTCCTTTGACTGGTTGATCGGCCAGAAACTCTGCCACTGCTCTGCCTTTGACTGACTTTCGGGTGACATATTGGAGATCAAACTCAGATAATAATAGCAACCATCGAGCCAACCTTCCTGTTAGCGCTGGCTTTTAAAATAGATACTTCAACGGGTGCATCTAGGAGATGACATTCACTGTGAAAGATAGCATGTAATGCCTCAGTTTGCGAGAAGCCCAAACCAAGGCCCAATAGGTCTTCTCTAATGGTGTGTACCGTATTTCTAACCCGGTCATTTTCTTGCTTAAGTAGTAGACGATCTTTTCAATTCTAGTTTCTCCTTCTTGTGCCAGCATACATCCCATAGCTGAGTCAGTCACTGACAAGTAAAGGATCAGTGGCCCATCAGGTTCGGGAGGAGCTAAAACAGGTGGATTTTGTAGGTACTATCATACGGCATTAAAGGCGTCTTCGCATTTCTGATCCCATTCTAATTTGACTCCTTTCTTCAGCAAACGGAAGAGCAGTTCACAGGTCGTTGTCAGTTTTACGATAAATCGGCTAATAAACTACATCTTACCCAAAAAACCTCTGACTTCTCACTCGGTCCTCGGAGGCGGCATTTCCAAAATTACTTTAATCTTTGAAGGATCGACTTCAATGCTCCATTGAGTGATCATAAATCTAAGTATCTTTCCGGCAGTGACTCCGAAGGCACATTTTTGTGGGTTAACTCGCATCTTGTACTTCTGAATCCTTTCGAAGAATGTTCGTAGTGCTACAATGTGGCCATCCCGATCTTTGGATTTGACTATCATATCATCCACGTACACCTCGACCTCCTTATGTATCATGTCATGTAGTAGAGTAGTGGCAGCCCTTTGATAGGTTGCCCCTGCATTTTTTAGACCGAATGACATCACACAATAACAGTAGGTCCCCCAAGGTGTGGTGAACGTTGTCTTTTCTCTGTTCTCGGGATCCATTAAAATCTGGTTATATCCGGAGAAGCCATCCATGAATGACAGCAAGGCATGCCCCGCAGTACTATCTACTAAGACGTCAATGTGCGGTAGTGGAAAATCGTCTTTCGGGCTAGCCTTGTTGAGATCCCAAAAATCCACACAGACTCGGATACGGCCGTCCTTCTTCAAAACCAGTACGATGTTAGCTACCCATTTCGGATACTCAGTTACCATTAGGAATCCAGTGTTGATCTGCTTGGCAACTTTTTCTTTGATCTTCAGAGCCCATTCTGGTCGAATTCGCCTTAATTTTTGTTTGACCGATTTAGCATCAGGGTATAAGGGGATATAGTGCTAGACAACGTCGAGATCAATTCTGGGCATATCCTCGTAAGACCATGTAAATACATTTTTGAATTCTTTTAATAAAGTTATTAGTTATTCTTGTTCAACTGAGGATAAAGAAGAACCAATTTGAATATTTTGCGGGTTAGTTTCACTATCCAGATTTATTGACAAAGTTTCTTCAATTATTGGTTGGGCACGCATTTTTTCTTCTCTTTTTATTAAAAGTTTTATTTCTTCGGGAATATCTCCATCGAATTCAAAATCGTCAAAAAGCGTAAAAAATAAATCAAACAAAGCAAAGTAACCAGAAACCTTGTTTATTTCATTAAAAATAGAGGGGATTACAAACTCGATGGTAAAAGCATGAAGAGAAGCACCAACAGATGTGCCCTCGACTACAGACTCTGACTCAATCCCGAACTCAGGATAGACAACCTGCACATTACAAGACTCGAGGGTCCAGTTTTTCACTTCTTTTGTTGTCGCGTCGACAATGATCTTGGTGCAATCGGTGAATACGTCGGAGCTCATCATGAAGCAGCCCTGATCAATCATCTGAAGCTGAGCCATCTTCTTATTAAACAGTACTCCCAGGTCAGTACCATCAAGCTTGTCAGCCCAATCCTCTTCCTGAACCTTCTTTTCTACCTTCTCTCCTTCCATTGCTTTTTCCTCTTCCGTGTCAGACAGCTGGTGGCTGAAAAAGAACTCCAACCCTAGCAGCTTTTGATTGATCTCTTCGTCGATCCATGGCTCGAGAAAGCTACAGTACGAGAAATCTTCCCCTTCCTTGATGAAGTACCCATTGAGTGTCCCGACATAATTGGCCTTTCGCCCCCTTCTAGGTCCTTCCAGATCTTCCTCCGTTGGTTTATACCCGAGACCAAAACGGTGCAAAATCGGCAATACCTGAATGGGTTCCAGGATTCCTTGCTGCTTACGTCCTAATCCCATGCCAGGGAAGGACATTTTTCTCATCATTGTTACAGCCCATGGGTTGACATACCTTTCTTCTTCATTCATCATCATCTGAATAGCCTGTTCTTCATCAAATTGAAAGCCACTGAGCAATACATCATTTTCACTATGCTGCACTTTCAACAGAGTTGTGACCTCTCCTCCTCTCGGGGGGTAAATACTGTCTTCTCAGTGGATAGTCAAAACTACCCCATTTTTTACCAATTTCAATTTTTGGTGAAGAGTAGACGGTGCCGCTTGGACATTTGGGTCATGCAGCCATGGCCTGCCCAGCACAGGTTGAAGGAAGCCGGCACGTCTAGCACGTGAAACTCAACTAACGTCTCCAAAGGTCCTACTGAAACGGCGAATGATACCAGTCCTAGCATATCCCTTCTTGTGTTGTCATAGACTCGCACCCCTTGATTGCAGGGAGTGAACTGGTCTGGCCTCATCCCTAAACAGACGACCGTTCTCAATAGGCAAACGTTCAAGGCAAACCCATTATCAATGAGGGTTACCGGGACCTATTTTTCTAGGCACTTAATGGTGATGTGAAGCGGCTTGTTGTGACTTTTTCCTTCAGCGAGAAAATCCTTATCAAAAAAGGAAATGACTTTTGGTTCGGCGACCGACAGAATAAGCCCAATGAGCTGCTCGAGGGTTGCATCTATCGGGACACTGGCCTTGTTCAACACCTTCAAAATAGCTTGCATGTGCTTATGCGAAGCCATCAATAAACCCCAGATACTGATGTTGGCTTGCGTCTTTTTCAACTGTCTCAATACAGCATCATTCTCCTCGTCTTTCTCTGTCTCTTTCTCTTTCTCTGTCTCTTTTCCTTTTCCACTTGGCTGTCCCTTCTCTAGCTGATCTGGCTTAAAATGTCGTCCACTTCAAGTTAGGTGTTCTATGCCATCTTTAGGATCCCACAACCCTATCATCGCATTATCAGTCTGTCTCACTTCGTTTACATGTAGAGGGCTTTTAAATGCCCACAAATCATTTAAATCACTAACGAATGCCCTTTCCTTTCTTTCCTCGTCATCTTCAATAGCCCATGTGTTATCAATTTCTTCCCATATGTCTTCTTTAATAAAATTCACTAGCTGTTCCTGAGCAGCCCAGAAATCAGTCCATTCTACTCCATCTGATTTCAACACGATTCTTACCAGTCAGTAGGACTGCATTTTGTCGACGTACACTTCCTCCTCAAAAAGTTGGGGAATGGTGATTCCATCAAGCACATGGCCAAACCCATAAGGTCGACTCGGGTAATCCAATGGCCAGTCATCTTCTTCATTGCGCTCCTCCTCTTGTTGGTAGACTTGGATTAGCGGTCGATACCATTCCCAGGCATTATCATTCTATTCTTCCATCCTGTCTCGACTGTCTTTAATCATCATGAACGAGCATGCTGTCTGATCCTCGGTTATTGAAACATGGGGGCGTGGTAGGCGCGCTGAGCAGATGTGCTGACTCGGGTCCTCCAATTTTCTCAGAGACATGTAATTTATCCCAGCCTACCTAGCATGATTTGGCAGTGGGTTGGTAGTAACATTCGGCTTTGGGGTGACAGATGGTGGTGGGATCACCTTGTTGTCAATGAGGTTTTAGATCTCTTGCCGGAGTCTCAAACACTTGTCAGTTAGGTGCCCGTGACCTTGATGGAATGTTAAGGGGGTGAAGACCCTCCTCGACTTTTGTTGCTGTTTGCTATTATCTGATTGTTAGGCGTTATTGGACTGCTGGACTGAAGGAGACGGGTTCAACAAATTTACCTCGTTTGAGCAAGACGCGAGGTTGGTTGCAGCGGATTGATTTTGGTTGGCTGTGGGGAAAGCCCTTCTGGGTGGTTTCTAATTGGGTTCTATTTTCTCGATGTCACCAGATTGGATAGCATCCTCAATTTGTACCCCAGCGTCGAACAACTGCTCAAAGGTGGAAAGCGGTTGCGTGATGAGGTAGCGCTTTAACAGAGACTACAAATTCTTAACCACAATCCCCACCTGCTCTTTATCAGTGAGCCTATTTATCATTTTGGCGGCCTTACCCCTCCATCAAGTCAGGAAGTCAACAAAAGATTCCCTGTTCTCTTGTCGGGTCATTTCGAGCTCTCGGGTAGTTACATCTAGTTGGACATTGTAACTATACTGGCTGATAAAAACCGTTGCAATGTCTTCCCAAGTTCTGGTTTTAGCTACATCAAGGGAGAGAAACTATTTCTGGGTTGCCCCAGAAAGAGATCGATGAAAGAGCTAAGCCTTCAACTGGTCATCAATTCCCATTGGCGACAGGGTACCAATATACATTCGGAGATGAATCCTGGGATCTCTAGTTCCGTCAAATTTTTTCATGTCCGGCATTTTAAACTTTTTCGACAATTTAGCATCTGGGAACAGGCAGAGTCCCCCTACATCGAGCATATATTTCTCAACTCCCTTAGCTTTTCTGAGGACATTTTCTATCCTGTCAATCTTCACAATCAATACAGATTCTCTAGACTGCGCAATATTTTTTTCCTCAACTATCACCTGACGAGGGTTCCGTGGTGGTGGTGGAACAACTTGCGGTCTATCGGGGACCTGGTTGTCATCCCAAAAATTCTCTCCATTCTCGTTCATCTCATCCGGCTGTCCATTCACAATAGGGATACGGGCCTGAATTGCCCAGATTTGTGCCTAACACTGCACTTAAGCATGGGTCTATTGCTCTGCGACTCTCTATATATCAGTAATCGCCCTCATTAGGGTTGCCAGTTTCACTTCGTCTTCCACCGTTTCAGCTGACTCAGTTAGCTGTTCAGATACCCTACAAAGTTTGCCCAATTTTGACCTCTCCCAAATATGTGTTGACTGTACTTTTTTCGGCTCAATGGTAAACTCACAGAAAACACCTAGATCCCAAAAGCAGAGTAACTAGTATAAGACTCTTCCCAGGTGAACATTCTGACAACAGGTAGCCATTATCTCGAATTCCCAAAATAGTGAATCATGAGCAGATAAACATGGAGACTGAAACAACGCCCCTGTTGGGCTCGTGTCGACAGTATAACAGGATAACCCAAAAACTAGAAAGACGATTAAGAAGGGGAATCAACTAAATTCTAGAGGGAAAGCTCATCTAAGACGGGGAAATGAACAGCACTTCAGCGGGAAAATAGAGCTACGTTGACTGGACTGGTTTGACCTAAAAAATTCTAAGGAAAAATGAACAGCATAGCGGTAGAAAAATAACTCTCACGGGTATGACAAGGGTTTGAAAAAAATGAGCCTATGTCAAAAAGGGGGGAGCCAACAACCCGGAAAGATCCCGGAGGGGAAAGAAACCCCCTAAAAGTGTTAAAACGAAACACAGGCATGACCCCAGAAAGAAAACTGCGATAAGAAAAACCGAATGTGGTGAAAAATAAAATCCGGGTAAGAACCCGAAAGAAAGGCTAGCCTAAGCAAATGACAACAGAAAACTCGGGTCGAACCCGGAGAAAGAACTAGCCTAAACTTGGTCAAGACAATCCTAACAATATACAAACAAAACATACAATGAAGAAAAACACATAATTCTACTAGGGTTAGTAACACCTAATTGGGGGTTTCTAAGTTCACTAAAAGCAAAAGGCCTATTTTGGTCAATCGAAAAGGGTACCTTCTAAATAGAGCCGGGTATATACCTCACATGCAGAACATGGTCAAACAGTATGTCCGAACACTTTTACTGTACCTATGATAGCGTACAGTCAATAAGGCTTGCCTGCCTTCCCAACAATTCCCAAAACTGATTAACGTTCAGGGCATCAGGTAGACCAAGCAAGGGGGTTTGAAGAACAATGCATATGCATGCGACAATGCAAATGAGAAATTTTATTAAGAACCAATGATGTTTTCAAATCTAGCCCTCTTATTTGATTTTATAAACTAGTCCCCAGTGGAGTCGCCAGAAAATACTGTGGCGTTAGGATTTAGGGATTTTTGAAAAATGGTCAAAAATAAGAGAATTCATAGATGTTTGAAAAATATTTTAACACCTTGAAAATCAAATTTTGAAAATTTCTTTTGTTGAAAATGGAGTCGCCACTTAGTTTTTGAGAAAAACTAAGAAAAATAAAATTGGCTACTGATTTTTAAAACGTTGACCAGAGGAAGAGGATTTGGAGGCTAAGGTACGAATCGGAGAAGGAGTTAGGCACCTCGTTCGCCCAACCATACGGTTAACCTCTACTAATCATCATTGGTTCTTTAATATAATCTCTCAAATGCATACAAATAAAAAAAATGAGGGTGAAGAGAGAACATTCAAAATCAAGTGTAGAAAATACATAAAATATTACATAGCACCACAAATCAAAACAAATAAAATGGTAAAATCCTAAATTCTATAAAATGCAATTTCTAACTAAATGATACATGATACACATACCCACATACAATATTGCTTAAACAACCTAAACTAGCATGATTTGGTTAAAAGAATAAAAAATATGTTAAAGTTGCTAAAATTACCTAAACATGAATTGCAAAAAAAAAAAATAAGCTACACAATATGTACAATACACGTATTATTACCTAAAAGTTAGAAGAAGCATATAAAAAATCCTATGTTAAAAACTAATCAAAATAATAAAATCTAAAACAAACATTTTGTATTAACAAGTAAATATTTGAAATTTTAATTTGAAGAAGAAAGAGATGAAAGAAAACTTACAGAATATTGATTAAGCCAAAATAAAAGGGTTTAAAAAATACTTTCAAACTAATAAAAAAAAAATCTAACTATTTACATAAAAAGATGAAAATAAGAGAAAAAAAGAACATTAACTAGTATAAAAGGTATTTTTATGATTTTGTGCTTTTTGCCATTAATAAAAGAAAGAAAAAGAAAAATACTACAAAAGAAAAATTAAGTTAACAAAGGAAGGTTTTAAAAAAAATAAAAGAAAAAATTGATTATTAACATTTTATATTCATAAAAGAGAATTAAAAGAAAATGGAAGAAAATAAAAGAAATGAGAAGAATGATGGAGTTTTAACTATTATTAAAGGAGAAAATTATAATGCCATTTAAAGATGAAAATTAATTTAGAAGCCTTTTGTGATTTTTAGATTTAATAAAAGAAAAGAAAATAAAGATAAGATAAGTACTTGAAAAAAAATAAAGTTATAGAAAAAAAAAATGGAACATTAGCATTAAAAAAAAAGAGGTGGAACATTATAAGAAAAGAAATAAAGTTGATAATAAAAAGAAAATGAAATGCTACACTAAAAGAAAAGAAAATGCTAAAAAAATGAATTACATTAAAAAGGAAAGAAAGAGAAAATGAAAAAATGAATACTAGAACATTAAACTAATGATTAAAAGGAAAGTAACATTGAATTAATATTACAAGAAGATAAATGCGAGAAATAAAGAAAAAGAGAGAAAAAAATAGAATGCTAATAAAAGAAAATTAGACTAACTACAAGAAAAAATAAATAAATAAATACTAGATCATAAAAAGAAAGAAAAAGAAATGAAATGAAATACTAGAATTAAATGGGTGTAATATAGACAATTACAATTATTTTTATGTAAGTGCTTTGATTATAATAATTAACAACATTTACAAGTTGTAATTGTTAGGAATATTAGCACTATTTAATGATTCAATAAGCTTGAATATAAGTAAGTAAATAAACAAAACAAGTAAGCTGAATAAGCTAAAACATGAATTTAAACATAAATATAACAACTAACAAGCAATGTAAGAATGTAATTGAAAAAAATACATGAATATTAACCCGATCACTCCAAAAGAGAGAAAATGGAGTTAGAAGGACCTGGGATCCAAGCAGAATACCTGGATCGCTAAGGAATCCTCAAATTGGGAGAATGGAGGCGAGCAATTTGATCCTCAGGTAATGATCCAAGTTAGGGTGTGGGATTATCGAAGGCTCGGATCTCGGTATTTTGGCATGGCTTCGGCGTCGGGGCTCGAAATTGCTCGGCGACTCGGTAGAGCTTCTCTCACTAAACCTCTCTCAATTTTTCTGTCCTTAAAAACGTATTAGAGGTACGGTATTTATAGAATTCTTCAACCAATGAAATACTGCCACGTTCTAAGGTATGTCAGGGCATTTGGAGTTGGCGGCCGCCACAATGTGAGTTGGCGGTCGCCATGTTGGAGTTGGCGGTCACCATACTGGAAAAGGTTCCACAAGGTTCTATTGGCGGTCACCACCATGAACATGGCGGTCGCCACTTCTGGCAATGACTTGGGCAACAATTTATCGATGGTTTGGTACAACTTCATTGGTTTTGAAGGTTTCTGATGATTTTTTATGGTCGGGTTCAATTACCGAGCCTGTATCACTTTTCGAGGATCGAACTGAAGCACTTGTTCCACCTGTTTTCATCATCAGATTCACCTAATATTGGTGGGGGTCAAATTGGGGTGTCTACAATAAGATGACTCTCTCCGGCATGTGGGTCAAGGAAGTCAGCCACCTCAGCCTCCGCAGCAGCATCTACAGCTGCCTGTACCTTGGCAGCTGCTCGTGCCTCCTCCTCAATAGCACGGCGAGAAGCGTGCTCCGCCTCAAGAGCGAGGGCATCCATTACCCCCATAGTCGTAGAGGACTGAGAAGCAGTAGTCCCCCCAACAGGAATGGCCCCCATGGAGGAACTCCCAGCAACTGAGGGGCCTTATCACGCCCCTAAATCATCATCCCCATGGCCCTGGTCTACCATGAATAGAAAAGGGATCACAAACAGTAGTGTGAACATTGTGTGTCAAGGCAAGTACTCATAAAGGTGGAAGCAAAGGGCACAAAAGCTAAGAAGCAAGAGGAAAGCACGAAGAGGGTTGGGAGAGAGTTGAGAGCGCAAGGGAGCTAGAGAGAGTGAGAATGAGGAAGTGAGCCAACCCGCACGGCCTGGGGGAATCTTGTACGCGTTTTGATATGGCGGTCACTTCTTAGATTTGTGGCAACTGCTAAGTTAATCAAGGGTCACACAGTGACCGCCGGGTTAAAAGGGTTTTTTTGTGGCGACCGCCATATCAGAGGGGTTTTGGCTTGGCGACTGTCACCTTGCAAGCAGTCACGTCATTCTGTCGCCATTTTGTTTTGGGGTTTTAGGAAAGACTATTTGGGTGTTTTATGTTTATTTTGTATGTTTTTATGAGATTACTGGTGTTTTGGGGGTTTATTATTATTTGTTTTTATTAATAAATATTATGTGTGCTTCTTTTATTAATGTTTGTTTTAGGGTTTATCGTTGTGTGTTTTGTTTTAAATACTATGTGTATAAGTTGTGTATTTTTCAAAAATAATTTTTAAAATCTTTTGAATGTGTTTTTCAAATATAATTTTAAATCTTATTTTGTTCTGTGTGTTTTTCTACCTTGTTTTGTGTGATACTTTCTCCCAATAAATTTAATTTTAAATCGTGACTTGGTTTTTAATTACTTTTATCCTGCTTTTGTTCTGAAGTTTTAAGTATTGACTCGACCTATTAATTCATAGTATTCCCAATAAATTTAATTTTAAGTGGTGACTTGACTTCTAATTACTTTATCCCGCTTTTGTCCCTAATTTTTAGGTTTTGACTCAACCTATTAATTTGTGATTTTTCTCCCAATAAATTTAATTTTAAGTCGTGACTTGACTTCTAATTACTTTTATCCTCCTTTCGTCCCGAATTTTTAGATGTTGACTCGATCTATTAATTTGTGATTTTTCTCCCGATAAATTTAATTTTAAACCGTGACTTGGTTTCTAATTACTTTTATCTCGTGTTTCATTTCGAGTTTTTAAGTCTTGACTTGACCTATTAATTCATGTTTTCTTCTGATAAAAATAGTTTTAAGCTTTGACTCGGCTTTTAAATTATTTTTATCCTGTACTTCGTTCCGAGTTTTAGGTCTTGAATTGTCATGCTTCAAACTCTAGGTCACGCGAAAAGCCACAGAACAACCACCAAACCGTCCAAACCAAAAAGGGATTTAAAACCAGAAGACCAAACAAGGCCCAAACCTTTGTAAAAACGTACAACCGAGGGTTTATTGATTTAAAAGAGTAGCCAAAAGACTACAGTTACAGCCCCACAACTAAGCCTTTAAAAACAAAGTACAAGTTTTGGATGAGAAATTCTTTTCATTTTAAAAGAAGCTTAGACCGTTCCAAAAAAATTCTTCCTCAAAGCACAAGAATTTAAATGAAGCATAAATCATTTGAAAATTCCATTTGTAAAACTGTTGATTCCAACAACGAAAAACGTAGTAACCAACTACGAAAAACAACAACCAACCCAAGGTTCTCTCAAAAATATTAAAACATGCATACATCCACAATAATAGTATACGATTTACAACATGTTATCTCAAAACATGAAACATATACATAAAGGTAAAAACTACCTAACAAAGACAAGATAACAGGATCTTGTCATCAGCCTCCTCCCGGCATCACCAGGTCAACCTACTGGACCACGCTTATCTGAAAAAGGTTTTACAACAAAATTTCACACCGTGAGCCGAAACCCAATAGAAACAGACGATAAAACTGTAAGGCAAGCTATGCAATCATAAGCATACAAGCTCAACCATAGGAGCTAAAAATATTTTTCATCTTGAAAACCACCAGTTTCCATCAGGCAAACACGAGCCTCAAATGGTTTTATTTCATAAAATCCAACATTTTTGTCCTCAAAATCATGCATATAACATAGTGGGAACTAACTCAACCACAAAGTCAAAGGTTTTACATCATAAAACCCAAGTTTTCCCATCAGACTCCCAAAATAGTTTTCCATTCACAACCAAGCATTTAAACAATGCAAAACCACATTTTACAGTTGAAGGAAAATAGTAATCAAAACATTACTTTCCCACTCGGATCACACACCGAGGAAAGATAAAAATAGTAAGATGTAATAAAACAGTATGCTCCACTCAGACCACACCGCCGAGGAGAAAAAGTAAAACAGTAATCAAACATTGTTCCCTCACGGAATGTACCATCGTGGAAAAGAAGAAGAATATGATCTTATGTACTGACTCCATCATAAAAGGATAGAGGTAACAACTATAGACCCCTGTCCAGTATCTAATCCCCATACATCATGGGACCGGTTTGATACACACAAGTTCTATACGGAATACCATAACGAACCACTTACTTTACGGGCACGACACCCGAGGGAACTAAGCACCCAACCACCTCAATTTACGGAGACTAACCCGAATGACCTGAGTACCTACGCTGGGCACGTTTCCAGACTTACACCGAGGGCAACTCGTGCGAAATACACGTCATCCCGGTACATCTAAATAATCTTCTAAAAACTTAACTGTAGCATCAACTACAAAAATCCTTTCGCAAATATATATTATACATGTATATGGATCCATCCATTAACATGGAGATCAACAAAACATTTTTAAAATATTTTTTTCCATTTTTAACAAAACGTTTTAAAACCTGAGACTCAACCCCGAAGGCGAGCTCAAAACCTCCAAAACATAAAATGTTGAGATTTCAATCAAAACCATTGTTTTCCAACAAAAACCACCGTCTTCCACCATTTTCAAGAAAACCCTTTGAAAACCATCCAACCACAAGTCGTATAATGTAATGAACCAAGAAAAGCGAAAAATGTTCTTTTTACCCGAAAAACCAAGGTTTAAACATATATATGACTTTTCATGTATTTTCTATCCGGTAAAAACACATATAATTACATACAACACCCTTATACAGCAGTAGAGTCTAGAATCCTACCTCGTTGGGTCAAAAATCCAACGCCTCAAAAATTGAACCTCGACGAAACGAATTTTTGTCCGAATATATGCAAAACCCCCAGCACTAATAGCAAGGATCTGCTGTCCGAACGCTGAAAATCGGGCCCCGGGTCCATCAAAATCTAGAGAGAAGGCAGAGGTTTCGGGAGAGAGAAACCAGATCTGAAATTAAAAATATCCCAAAAATATCTTCCAAGGCTTGATATTTGTAGAAAAACGCCACATCACACAGTTCAGTCGACTGGACCCCCAATCCAGCTGACTAAAAAACCTTCTGAAAAACCAAAACCTCGCACCGCCTCAAGTCCAGTCGACGGGACCCTCCTGGTCAGTCGACTGAACCACCAAAAACCCCACTTAGTTGACTGAACTCACCCCTTTAGTCGACTGAAATTCTCACTGGAATTTTCTCAACTTGTTTTCTACTACAGAACAAGTTTTATTGCCTAAACACTTGTCAAACAAACCTCTTTCGAACCCAAACAAGCGTAAAACTCATACGCACACGTCGTTCTATTCCGAAGAAACAAAATCCCAACATACCGAGATCAAAGGTTAACTCAAACTCCGTCAATACTTAAATTATTCTCAAAATAAACTAGGTCAGGGTCTCACATGACTCGACCTACTAATTCGTTGTTGCTTTCCTGGTTAAGATAATTTCTAGGATCTTGACTCGATCCTTTTGATTATTTTATCCCCGGCCGAGTTCTTAGATTTTGACTCGATCTTTGACTTGTTTGTTTGTGCTCTCTTTAGATTTTGATTCGATCTTTAAGATTTATTTGATCATACCAGTGTCTATATCGTGATAAACATCTGCATCATGTTTAGTATTTTGTATTTGTGCATTTGCTCTGGAAACTACGTTTTGATCTGATCCCTAGCAAAGGGTTACGTAGGCAGCTCAATGGAAATTCGAGTATGACCAACTTCATATGCATGCTTGTATGTTTGTGACCTAAGATTGACAGCTTGGTCAAATGGTTGTTGTCTCTGGATCTTTGATATAACTTGCATCACGCGTTGCTATGCAAGTTATATCAAAGAGGGGCAACTGTAGACACTCTAATTTGACCTCGCCTAATTTTAGGTGAATCCAATGATGAAAAGATGAGAATAGTGATTCAATAACGATCCTAAAAAAATGATCCAAGCTCGGTATTTGAACCCAATGATCAAAACCTTCAAACCACTGAAATCATTTTGAACTGCCATGTCTATTGTGGCGACCGCTAGTAAAACTTCTTGGAAGCTTCACCTTTTTGTGGCGAACGCCAACTCCATTATGGCGACCGCCAGTAAAACCTCTTGGAAACTTCATCTTTTTATGGCGACTGCCAACTTCATTGTGGCGACCGCCAGTAGAACCCATTGGAAGCTTCTTTTGATGTGTGACCACTATGTTCATACCTGACGACCGCCAACTTCAAATGGCCTGACGTGTTCCAAAACGTGTCAGCATCTCATTGGTTGAAAAATTCTATAAATACCGTACCCCTTGCATGTTTTCAAGACATAATTTTAGAGAGAGAAGCTCTGCCGAGACACCTAGCAAGTCCGAGCTCCGACGCCGAAACCCTACCGAAATACCGAGAGCCGAACCCCTGATACCGAGATTCTAAAACCCTAGCTTGGATCATCACTCAATGATCAAATTGTCCATCACCATTCCCCGACTCAAGGATTTCTTAGCGATCTAGGTACTTTGTTTGGATCCTCGATCCTTCTAACTTCATTTTCTACCTCTTTGAAGTGACCGAATTAATTTGATTGTTTGATCCTTTACATTGTTTATATAGTTGTTTTAATTATTTTTAATGTGATTAATTTGATAAAGTAGCAATTCTTAGCTTGTTTAGTTTATTTGCTTACTTGTATTAAATTTGTTAATACATTAAATAGTGTTAACATAATTTATTAATAATACGACTAACGATGTGGTTATTGTTATAATTCAAGCACTTACATATATATGGTTGTAATTGTCAATATTACACTCATATTTTATTTTTCTTTTAATATTAGTTTAATGTTCTTTTACTAGCATTCTATTTTTTTTTCTTTTCTTTTTCTTTTAATGTTAGTTTAATTTTTCATTTAATGCTAATGTTCCATTTTAACGTTAGTTTAATTTTTCTTTGCTAGTATTTCTTTTCTTTTTTCTTTTAATGTTAGTTTAATCTTTCGTTTAATGCTAATATTCTATTTTCTTTTTTTTTCTTTTTAATGTTAGCTTTATTTTTCTTTCACAGTACTTATTTTATTTTTCTTTTCTTTTATTTTTGTTAACCTAAAAAATCACAAAAGTCTTTTATGCTAACTTAATATTCTTCTTATTTTTTCTTGTTTTTACCTTTTAAATGTTAGTGTAATTTTCTCTTTTAATACACTCTTGTTCATTTCATTTTTTTTATTTTTCTTTTCTTCTCTCTTTCATTTAAAATATAAAATATAGTTAGATCTTTTGTTAATTAGTTTAATTGTGTCTTCTTTTAAAATCTTTTCTATTTGGTTAAATCTTCGTTTATAAATTTTCTTTAATTTCTCTTTATTAGAAATTCTCTATGACTTTTTGGTAATATGCATTTTTAGTACAATATTTTTAAAAGCGTGCTTAGAATTTTGTTGATATTGTTAGCAAAATTCATATCCATTTTAGCATAATTTAGTTTTAGTGACTTTTAGCATATTTTTATTCTTTTATTTGAATCATACTAGTTTAAGTTATTTTGATGATATTGCATGTGAGTTTGCTCCATGTATCCTTTAGCTATAAATTGCATGCCATGAGATTTAGGATTTTATTTCTTTATTTGCTTTGTTTTAGTGTTCGATATACATATATTATGTATTTTCTATATTTGATTTTAGATGTTCTCTCTTTACCTATATTTTCTTTATTTACATGCATTTGAGAAATCTTATTAAGAATTAGTGATGATTAGTAGAGGTCAACCTTATGGTTGGACGAACGGAGTACCTAACACATTTTTCGATTCGTACCTTAGCTCCCGAACTCTTTTTCTCTAGTTAAATGTTTTAAAAATCAGTAGCCATTTTTTATTTTCCTTGATTTTTCTCAAAAATCAAGTGGCGATTCTATTTTCAACAAAAATAGATTTTCAAAATTTGGCTTTCAATGTGTAAAAATGTTTCCAAGCATCCTTTGAAATTTCATATTTTTGACCTACAAAAAATCCCAAAATCTCGGCGCCACACCGCAACCTGATCCTTGAACAAACCTTATTTTTCCGCTCAATGTTACTCTCATGCTCTCGGTATTTTCATCTCTTCCTATGTTCATCTCTATCTCCTTTAATCCAACTCTCCATTCAACAATTAGAATTATAAGTTTCTATTTATAGACAAACCCAATATACACATATTAGATTTCCTATATATTAATAACTTCAACCCAGCCTAAATACATATAACTAAAGTTTTAATTAGACGAGTTCATATAATACAAGACATGCGCTTAACATATAACGATTGTAGAAAAAAAATAATAACATAAAGAAAGGAGATTTAATAACCAGTGCTTAACAAATAAACAAAAAACAAAAAAAATATATAAGAATAAAAAAAGGGCGGATGCTCTGTTCCCTAATGCCCCCCACCCCTTCTTTTCTTTCTTCTTTATTTTCTTTCTTTTCTTCTCACAGCGGCCCCCCACCCCTCATCCTCATTTGCCCCTGCCCTGCTTCGCCCTTGTAGTTTTCTTTTGTTTTCATTTCTTTTTTCTCCTCTTTCATAATGATTTTGCTACGCTTTCTTTCGTAAAGCTGATACGGTATTTCTTCCTCTCGTTTTTTTTTTTCTATAGAAGTTCATGAAAAATTTTATTCATTTATCTATTATTAATTTTGCGCTAAAGTTATTATATAGAAACTTAAATTTTCATGGTTAAATCTTCTTTGTAGGTGTTTAAGAGTGATTAAGTTGGTTTATTGGAACTCTAGGGTTATTACATCACTTTTCACCATTGTTGAACCTTGGAGTTTCTTCTTAGGGTTTTCTAATTCCTCCCACAAGCTATTAAGGCAAGAGTTTTTGTTTATTTTTTGACTTACAAATGGAATGTATGACTGTGATTAATATTCTTATAACTATTAAATTGGTGTTTTTGTATGAAATTGAATTAGTTAGACTTGAATTTCTCAAAATTAAATAAATGAATTAGATTTCTTATTTTAAATTGTATTGTTAGATTTTTTTTAGATGATTGGTAACTAATTAATTATTTTCAGTTGGCATATATTTTATCTATCTCTTTTATACATACTTTTGTTGGTTATTGATAAACTTTAATTCTTTTGGCTTGTTCATGTATTTGGACATTTCAAGTCCTACTGTATCTAATTATTAACTGCACATCTGGAGCTTTTATAGTAATTTTTGAATATTAATTATGCAGTTACAATAGTAGTTTAATGACTACTTATTATATTTCTTTTGGTAAATACCATAAGGCAAAATTTTATTTTTTTTATTTTTTTTCATAGTGATAGTTTTGATGAAAGTACTTGAATAATTTATTTTGGTATTTCGATACTTGGTTTATGTTATTGATTTGAATTAGAGGTTTTTAATATATACATGAGAAGTTATGATGGATGGTCTGTGATTTAGTATTGAGTTGTGGTTTTGTTATTGAGATCCAGGATGAACCTGTGAATATAATGTTACTTGCGTTTATTACATGTTATTTTATAAATGATTAAAATTTTTGGATTATTCGAGAAAAAAAAACATGAAAGACTATGCCAAAATTTTTCAAAAGTTTAACACTTCGAATATTTTTTAAAAGTTTGAAATATGACAACATGGTATCAGACCTCTAGATTCAAATACCTAATAGTTTTGGGAAGTGGCTATGCCACAGTTAGGCTTACTATGTGGCCTTTTGGAGTGTGAGTTGCATATATACTTGTTAAATGCTATTGTGTTTATGTGAATTACATGTTTCTGTGCAACGTGTTAATTGTTATATTTTGAACTTGAGTATGGGGTTGAATCTAAGGAATATTATATGTCGAAGCAACTAACTTGAAAATCCAATTAGAAAACAGGCCTAATCAACGTGAGTTCTAAAGGGAGGTCTAAGAGAGTTCTTTGAACGAGTAATAATTCTTATGGGTGCATCTCAATAGGTGTTGTGAATTACTTATTTTATGTTTACATGCTATGTGTTAATTGTTTCACTTTCTTAGTACAAGGATCTTTCACACGTGGGTGAGAGCATGTGAGTTCTTAATAAATCTAGTCTGATTTTTATTTTTTTTACTTCTTGTCATCTTTTAGAGTTGTGCCTCCACGACCAGCTTGAGGTAGAGGTAGAGGCCAAGGCCGAGGACGAGGTTATAAACCTCCCACAGAGCCACGAGTTTAGGGGGAAGAACTAGTAGTAATAGAGCCTCTAAATCAAAGCGAAGCTCACTCAAATCCAGTTGCACATGTTGTAGGAATTGATATCATGTAACAGTTAGTTGGGGTAATACACACTATGGCAGAGATAGGTAGGACCTCACGAGTCATGGCAGTGGAACCTAGAACCACTTCGGCCATGCAAGAGTTTCAAAGGCTACACCCACCTGTGTTTCTTAGTGAACTAGGCCCTAAGCACGCCAAGGAGTGGTTGGACTACATTACCCGAACTTTTGAGACATTACAGATTTTAGAGGACGATTTGCTTGCCCTTTTCGCCTATTATCGGTTGAGAGGTGATGCACTACACTGGTGGGAGAGGGTTAAAGTCACCATTGAAAATACTTGGGCAGCATTCACTACGGCATTCTCAAATAAGTACTATTTAGAGACCACACATGACGTTATGCGGAGGGAGTTCGCGGACCTTCGACAGGGAGATTTAACTATAGCCCAATATGAGGTTAGATTCACAACACTAGCTAGGTATGTGCAGGAGATGGTCTCGACTGAGATACTACGGTGGTGGAGATTTGAAGATGGTCTTGGAGATGCTATTTGAGAGAGAATTGCGGCCATTCGCATCCGAGCCTATGCCGATCTACTGGAGTCAGCTTTGACCTTACAGCGGACACTACAAGAGACACGAGGTAGGTATATTTCCAGAGGGTTTGCAGCGCAAACAAATAGTCGACCTCCTAAGAAGCAGAGGCCATGACACAACTTGGCCTCATAGGAACAATAGTTTTTCAAGATATCCACTAGTTCCCCAACGGTTGGGACAACCGTGGGTACCATTACATGCTATCTATGCCATCAGCCAGGTCACTGAATGTCAGAGTGCCCTTAGAGGGACCAACAACAGCAGCCTTTACAGGGGCAAAGATTTGGAATGAATCAAACTCAGTTCCAAGGGCGGGCATTTGGACATGGACCTCCTACTTACTTTTTATGTGGAGAGATAGGTCACATCAAACATTTTTGTCCACGGGGCTAAGAAGTTCAAGGTGGAGCGATATCTCAAAATGCATGTACAACTCAATCTGTAAGGTCTCACCAAAATTATGGACCACAACCCCCAGTACATTCTGCTCAACAGTCCAGAGTGCATGCAGTTGGGTCATCCCCTTCTGTTCAACGATCAACAGTACCACCAACGGGTCAACAAGGCCAGTTGACATGTGGACGTGCTTATGCACTCACACCTGGTGCTGGGACTTCAGAAACTGTTAGCCCAAGAGCTTCTTAATTTGATTTTGATGATTTTCGTAATTCATTTTCTAAGAATAAATGTCTTTAAATGGATAATAATTCATATTTTCAAAATGAAGGTGTTAACACATTTTGAATAATTAAAGTTGACACCTCAGCCAAAAAGAAATGACTTTTATCTCAAAAAGTTCAAACACTTACGAATTCTTTAAATAGAATTTTTTTGTGTTGATCTTAATTGAAAATTGAGTCAAAC
>JAULJZ010225486.1:0-17338 GCA_032270985.1 Heliamphora pulchella
GAAGTTGTGAGTTGGTGTGGGTTTCTCCATGGGTTCCATGACTTCTATAAGCTCTGGAATATTGATATATTGAAGTACAATACATGTATACATGTAGTTTTTGCAGAGCTGCATGTATAAGACCTTGGAGGTTTTTGATGTTTAAGAAGTAATGTAAGCCTTTGGGATGGCGAATCCCTAGTGACTCATGTATACCTCTTTTGACATTAAGGTGCTGTGGTTGCTTAGAAGTTCTTGTTTAGTCTCTTAATATCTTTATTCCTTGTTTTTCTCTTTGGCCATCGCTCTGCGACGAAATCACATCCCTTGTACATATTTGGTGCCTTGCGGGAGCGGGGTGTTACACTGTACCCCTCTCAAAAGATGAAGTTGAATACCTCAATTCTATTAACCGCATTGAATTTTAAAATGCTCAAGAACCATCACGACGCTAACAGACAACTTAGCAAAAGGCAAAGACAAGAGAATCAAAAAGCTTTAGATAATAGATATTCTTGATAAGAAATAATTTTTTTTTGACAAGACATAAAGTAAATGCCTATCAACCAGATATACTGTTTCGCCAGAAGCATGCTAGATAAGCTTGGTATCTCAAGCCAATTGAACATTTTTTTGTTGCAACGGAAGTTTCACGAAAAGGTCTTTTTTTAAAGGATTTTCAAGTTGGGAATTTGAACATTTTTTTGTTGCAATAGAATTTTTACGAAAAGATCTTTGAGAAAATTTTTCCCATTTGGATTGAATAGGAAAATCTTTTTGCCAAATATTTTTTGATAGTTTGATTTTATTATTAAAATATAAGTTTTTTTCCTGAAACTTGCATTTTTAGAATTTCTGGAGTAACTCTAGATGGTCTTTCGTTTATTAAATATGAAGTTAACAATTGTTTTGGAATTTCAAGGTTGAATTATAGAATTAAACGGACTTGATTCAGATATTTCAATCATCTTTTTATTTATGAAACAAGTCCAAATATTTCAATCATCTTTTTATTTATGGGTTTCATAGAAGTTTCTAGTTATCTAGTCAATTCATGAATTGTTTTCTACTGAATTGCTAAATCATTAGAATTTGACTTTACGTTAATTCCTTTTGTTTTGATCCTCATTCTAATGATGTCTTCTAAATTTGAATCATTTATAAAGATAAAACAATTTGATTTGATGTTAAACCAGATTATTCCATCAACTAAGTTGGATTGAATTCCTCTAATTATAGCTTTTATTGGGTCATTAAATCTTTTATCAAAAATTACAGTTAGAATAGGAGAATCAATTCCTTGACGGAATAAAGCATTAGTCCTGACTTGGATTAATTTTATATGAATATATCTTACTTCTGGATATTTGTTTTTCCATCGAGCTACTTTTTTCTTTGTCAAAAAAGTGATGTCTAAATTTTCATTTCCAAATAATTTTGCAGTGGTGTTTCCGTTGAATTGTTCAAAAACTCTAGTTGAGAAAATTGAATTTTGAAACTTTATAAATTTCATATTTTCACTTCTTGAAGATGACGATATTAACTCAAAAAGATGAATGCATCTTTTTTCACATTTCATCCCAAATTCATAGGACGAAATGTGTTTTCATAAATATCCTAATTTTATCATAACATTAGGAAAAGAAGATGATGTCAATTTGGGATTTAGAATTAATTTTGTTTTAAGATTAATAGCTGATCAATGCTTAGAAATAAAAACAAATAAGCAGGTAAAAAATCAAATTACTGCTTTTAAAAATGGGCAAAAATGCCGTGATAAAATTTTAAAAGAAAATTAGGAGATAGGTTGCCCCATATCTCAAAGTTAAAAACGATTCGCAAAGAAGAAGTTTAGGTGAAAACCTTGGAAAAAAATAAAACTTTTTCAAAAAAAAAAAAACTATATTAGGAAAACGAAAACTACAGGTTTTTCAAAAAAAAAAACTTGTAAATGTTACATATGTAATGAAGAAGGACATTAAGCCCCTGACTTCCCTAAAAAAGAAAAAGTGCAAAGAAAATTATTAAAGATCTTGAAGAATAAGAATTAAAAATTTTCTTTGGAGAAGATATTTATGTTGAAGATAATATTCTTTATTAAGTAGAAAGTGAAGATAGAAAGTTCAGATGAAGAACTCGAAGAGCTAATCTTCATGATGAGCTAATCTTCATGATGCAAGATGATGAGGAAAAGAAATTTTAGAACACAGCCTTTTAAGTGAGTTAGACACACTCCGCTTAGGCAATGTTATCGGAGAAGAAATAACATTTACCCAAAAAAAAATTAGAAACTTTCGAAAAACTTCAAGAAGAGAAAAAAGACGAAATAACTAATCTTTGCATCTTCACTTTCTACTTTATAATTTTGAGTCTGATAAAAACTTCATCAAATGTTCTAACAACTGTTTTCAAACTATGGATACACTCAAACTCTTATTAATCATTTCCTAGGTTTCGTTATAAAGAAATAACTAATGCTATAACATCTTCCCACTTTAGTATTTTTGTGACAAAATTGATTACAACTTAATAAGCAAAAAATACAAGATACAGTAGTCAAACCTTAGGACTCATAAACTTCGATAAACTACTCTCTTAGTGTTGCAAAAAAGATGTTGATATATATAAAATTGCAAGAAGAACATAAGAAAGAAAGCTTGCGAAATGCGTTGAGTATTAACAATTCAACAAAATAAGCTACAACTAAAGTAAGACAGTCAATGAAGCCATACATGCTACCATACTCGCAGCACTCTTCCCCTTAAACTAACCGTGATGCTCTTAATCTGAAACCAACTTTATTTCGTATATTTTCTCTCCCTTCTTGTTAGGAAAAGACGAAGGGATCGATAGACAACCAGAGAAGAACTCATCACCAGGAGAAGAAAGGGGTAGAACATTATGCAGTGCTAATGAAGCAAACAAACCCATCCAAATATACGTATATAAAAAAAGAAAAATTGAACTGCTCCCCCTACATATATGTGCATCCTAACAAATAAAAAAAATATTAAATCAAATTACTAGATTTTCTCAACATCAAGTGGCCAATGCACAAATGATTAGCAAAGTGTAGTCCAAGAAGGATATGAAAAAGTTACATTAAGGGCAGGTCAAGCCTTGTAAAAATGCTTACCATGTAAAGATCAACGTGTAAAAGTTTTGCAATAGTAAAAGGATCTCATTGAAAGGATACTGACAGCAAAATCAATTTAGAAAATTGGCACCAATCACTAAGTTATGAGTCAAGCAAGAAAGTCAACCTAAGCTTGGACGTAGAACTTTAACACATAAATCTTAGATTGTGCAAATGTGCTCATATTCAGCAACATTTACCTTGCGTGGAATACAAAAGGTTACGTACCCTTTTTTAAATACTTAATTATTTTTTATTTATTTTACATCAGAATTTACACTGTTTTATGCAAACACTCTTTGCTTACCAAGGCAAGAGGCTCGATTACAACGTGTACACTGTAAAGCCTAAAAATCACAACTTTCCATCGTTAGATGCAAATTCTTACTGATGCTTGAGGTCTGATTACTAAGTGCAAGGCTACAGTTTTTTTTTTTAATTTCAACTAGGCTAGTGAGCTAAAATGGAGCTAATTTGAGGGAAAGCATGGGTCATTCAAAAGCTAGGTTTACAAAATGATTGAATAAATCTCGGATACCAAATTTTGTTAACAACGATCCCATGAAACAAGTGTGTGAGGTTATGATTATCAATTGGAAGATATTTCTGTTAGAAATAGTGAATTCAATTAGCTATTTTCTAGAATTGATTTCTGTCCATTATTCTAGAATTGATTTATGAATTCAATTGGCAATTCAATTGACCATTCAATTGCCAATTGAATTTCAGAATCAAAACTATTCATTGGCAATTGATTTCCATATTCATTTCTTTTGTAACATTCCATGAAGAAGTTCTTTATAAAAACTTTTCTACTATTCTGCAAATGTATAAAGGTAAGTGTGGAAAACAGAATACAAGAATAGGGGGATACAAATTCAGATATACAAGTTGTGAGAGAGAGAAAGACAAACGAGGTACGTTCGAGTAGCCTATTTTTTGAGGTGTTCCAATGTTCGGGTCAACCGTTTTATCCTGAGAG
Source organism: Heliamphora pulchella (assembly GCA_032270985.1). Taxonomy (NCBI): domain Eukaryota; kingdom Viridiplantae; phylum Streptophyta; class Magnoliopsida; order Ericales; family Sarraceniaceae; genus Heliamphora; species Heliamphora pulchella. Next base: position 4,098 of record JAULJZ010225486.1, read on the forward strand.
AGTGATGCCAGTGGAGATACCTACAACACTCTTGGTAAGCGGTGAATCATTCTTAAGAAAACTGTGTTTGCAGGACTCGGTTTGCATATTCTGTTCATTTTATTTTTTGCAGTTTCGTTTTCTGTAAATCCGCTTTATTGTAATCGTTGAAAGTTAATAAACATGTATTTTCTAGACCACCGAGCATATCTTGCATTATATTTCTCCTAACAATTTCTACATTTAAGAGTAAATACATGGTTCAACCTCAAAAACATAATTTTTTTTTATAGCTTTAGAGGCCTACCAATAATATGTGCAATACCAATCTTTGTTAAATAATACTAATCAACTAAGACTTCATAACAGTGAAGTACTCACACATACAAGTATGCAATTTTTTTTTTTTAATAACAAACATAGATGCAAACTTGAAAAAAAAATTCTAAACTAAAAATGCATAAAAACATGTCAACTCTAGATGAAAAAGAAAAAAAAAAAAAGAAAAACAGCATGACAACCCAAATGCTAGAGTGACATATACTGACTGGATCCATCAATGAATGAAACGAGAGAATCCTTCTTAACCCAAATTTTTCTAACACGATGCTCAATGGTTTTAGGGACACTCTTGGGGGAAGTACTCTTAGGCTTCCTATGAGCAGCGTAATGCACAAATCTGCCATTGAATTTGTTAACCCAATTCCTAGCAACATAGGACAACCTATTAACCACATTTCTCATGTGTGAAGATTTGCTTACTAAAGCCTCTAGATGGTGAAAATAGTTAAAATTCCTTCTACCATGATAAACCTGGAGATATTCCTGATATTTCTATTCATGTTCAACCTATGACGACGGGGTCATAAATGACCATTGATCCTACAATGGTGACGAAAAGGAGAAAATTTTTTTAATAAATTTCTTCTCTTTCCAAAGCTCATTTTGAGGAGAATTCATGTAGTTTCTTTTCTTATTTGGATAAGGGTCAAATGTGACTTCCGAAATGACAATAATGACGTGTAGGCATAGAATTCTTGACCACTCTAAGAGGAGGATTAGAACGAGGTGATGAAGATGAAAGAGTGCGTATTCTTCGAGTGCTTATTCTTCCTCAGGGGTTTTGTATTTCAACATCAAATTCAACTTTCTCTTTTTTAATTTTAAACACTCTTGGTACATTTCGTCACATACCTCTTGAATTGACTTTTTTGTCATCTTTCTCAATTTTATTACTCTTTGACTTTGTCTTATTTTGTTTTCACTCTCTGTGTCTTGTAAATAAATGGACCTAGGTAACTCAACCCTAGAACCAAAACAGTGTAGTTAACATCACTATCGCATGATGCAAACTCTTGAGAATGATTCTCCTCACTATCACTATCATCATCCTAAGTCACTGTATAGCTTTACTATTAGTTTTTTTCTGATTGAGACACTTAACCTGGACATGACCAAAACTATGACATTCATGACATTGAATACCCTAATTCCTCGTAGACTTGGTCTGTTGACTCTCTTTCTCATCACTTCATGATCTAGACTTTAGGTGCCACTAGCCTTTTTAAGTTGCAAAGAACTAGACTTTTGCCTTAGCTTGAGAAACTTCCTAAACTTTTTTGGGTAAACTAGATTGGGTCTTCTTCTATATCCTCATTCTCTTTAGATTCAACACTATCTTCACCGATGGTTTGCAAGGCTATACTTCTACTTGTGCTATTAGTGTTTCTTTTGCAAGGATACGTGTTGACTTCATAGGTTTGAAAATACCTAACCAATTATTCTACCTTGAGATAATCTAAATCCTCACTCTTTTCTATAGCAATGACTTTAGCCTTGAACTATTCTAAGGTCTCACTATATTGGATTGGCTCATAGGCTTATCTAGATTAAAAGTAGATTTCACAATATCACTGGGCTGACATAGAACTAATAAAGATGACTAGAATTTTTTATTCTATATTCTTCAAACTTTCTCGTGAGTGCTTGCAGTTTTAAATTTTTGACAATGAGTATAATCTCGTGTGTATTGAAAAGTGAAGAAAAATCCACCTTTTGCGTAGATGGATAGACCGATCAATTGGTCTGTCGAAATACTGCATGCTGCTCAAGACGGATTGATGGAGAAATTGATTAGGATTTATGATCGATTGATCGGTTTGGGAGACCGATTGATTTGTTTTTTACGCGACAGTTTTATGAAACTCACTAGGGTTGCAATTAGCAGTGTATCATTTGCAATTTTCTCTAACTTTAGTATTGTTCATTATTATTGTATTCTCCTAAAGAACTAGTGAAAAAGTATGAGCCCGTGTCTATAGGCATGATTTGTCGAACCATATAAAATCCTTTTGTTGTGATTGTTACTTGTGATTTTGATATTTCTCTTTTTTGTTATTGTTCCTGTGATCTCAATCTTATGTAAGATTGAACGGTCAATTCCAAATCCTCAATAATTAGTGTCAGAGCATTAGTTGTAGATATTAAGGATCGTTCAATGGAGGAAGATGGTAAGATTAAGACTAAGAAGTTCAATGGCTTAAATTTCACCTTTCGGAGGATTCAGATGAAAGATGTTCTGTATTTGAAGAATTTATATCTTCCCTTGGTCATGGTGAAGTGGAAAAGATGCATAAAGATGAATGGGAAGTAGTAGATTGTAAAGCCCTCGAGACCGTGTGATTAAGCCTTACACTGTTAGTGACGTCCAACATTGCAAAGAAAAAAATGACAGTGAATTTTCAAGATGCTCGAGAAGATGTGTCACGCTTTAAAACCTGGGTCACGTGAACCACCCAAGGAAAACCCGTTTTAAGACAGTAAGATCCACCTGAACCGTCCAAAATCAAAAGGTTAAAGAACGTAACCCAAAACGAATAGACATCCTTTAAAAAAAAACACTCATGTTGATTTATTTTAAGAAAAAGAAGAACCCAAAAGGATAAGGTTAAGGTCTCCAAGAGCAAAAGTTTAAAACAAAACAAATAGCAATTTTCAAAATATTACCTAGATTACTTGCTCGAACGGTCAAAAAGACCGCTCGAGCGGTCCTTGCATGTACAGTGTTTTCCATCAGCCTGCAAAACAACCGAGGGTACAGTTTGATCGCTTGATGGAGCGATCCATCAAGCGGTCTGGCTCTGGACCACTTTTTCAAAACCCAATTGTTTTCACACTCAACACTTAACCATTTTCCAACCTTTTAAAAACCCTTCTAGGCATAATCAAGCAGTTTAAAGCATGTTAAAACAAGGTTCAAATTCTTCTTCAAGGCACATGGTTTGATATCAAACATAAAACTAACCAAAAACCATTTGCTATAACTTTAAACTAACCAAAACGATCCCATACAACCATAAAACTTAACAACAGACCCATGGTTTCTCTCATCATCATACAACATTCATGCATTGGTATCATAGCCCTAAGGCTTTACAAAATATATTACATATTCTCTCAAGTCTAAAACATAATACATGTTTACATGATCCAACATAAAAAATCGATATAAACAACCGGACAACAAAAACTATGATTTTGTCTTCTGCTACCACCGGGACACCTCAAGATTAAGCTACATGGTCGTGTTCACCTCCGGGGATCCTTAAGATTAAGCTATGTGGTCGTATTCACCTAAAAAATTTTGATTCCAACAACGTGAGCCGAAACCCAATAGGAATAGACTATCATGAATTAAATGCATAACATGAAATCATTGATTATATAAACAACTCAACTACACAAACCTCAAAATAGTTTTCTATTTTCAAAACCACAAGTTTTCATATAGTCCATCGTCATCCCACAAAGTGAAAACACCATGTGAATCATTTTAGTTTTCCAAAAGGTTCTCAAACCCAAAAAGGTATACACAACGACAATAATTTACTCGTACCAACACTGTTGCACCGGGGACAATGGTAGCAAGTATAGACTCTCGTCTATTGACCTAGGTCTAGGGCATCCAATGGCTCGCTAGGTAATGACAATTTCTATACCTTGCTACAACAACAACCACCTCCTATTGGGACAACCACTTCATTTGTGGGGATTAATCCGAATGAGCGAAGCACCTATTTGAGCAAATTTTCAGACTTTTACTGAAGAGCAATTGAGGATCACATTCACTACATTGTTACGGTACATTTATAAAATTATCAAGAAGGCACACAACATGACTCGTTGAAATATTTGTATGCACACAGCAATATATATACACAAAACGTTCAAGGCACACAGTAACACTATCTATTTATTCATGGAAATCAACCAACATTTTAAAAATATTTCCATTATCTCGACCACATCATTTAAGCTTAGGCTCAACCTCAAGGGATTGTTCTAAACATCCAAAATCATGTTTTCGCAACACATTCATACTTACCTCCGATTTTCAAAACTCCTCTTTTGAAAATCAAGCACATACACATCCACCAACTTTATAGTAAACCTTAGGATAGCAAAAACATGCTTTTAATCCAACCAAACAAATCTTAAACACAATAACCCATCATTCATAGCATGTTAAAGCGGTAAAAATGCGTATAATCTCATCAACATGCTTTTAATCAACGAGAGTCTAAAATCTTATCGTAAAGAGTTAAAAGCTAGATATTTAAACACCGACGATCAATTAAAGTCGCAGGAACAAGATTTTGTTCGGATGGACACGAAGTCTGGGCAATGAGAACACCAATCCACCCTTGTAACGCCAAGATCCAAGCCCAAAGCAAACAAAAATCTAGAGAGAAGGCTAATGTTATGATATTTCTTCAAATAAGGAAGAGAGGAAGCTTGTTGAGAAAGTTTGAGTTCAAAAACCAAGGCCACTAACCATCTCTTATAACAACCACGCCAGACAGACCGCTCGAGAGGTCGAAAGACCGATCGAGCAGTCTTGTCTAAAAATCTTCCAACTTTCTACTACAACGCCCAAGTAGGACTGGGATTGAAACCCACATATATATCTAAACTATCGCATGCATAAAACGTATAGAAACATACCTTTCTATAACAATCAAAATTATATACAACACGTTGAGAAATCATATTACAAAATTAAAAAGAACTGGGTCTCACAACTCTTCCCCCTTAAGAAATTTCACTCCCGATATTCACTACATGGTCAAGAAAAAAACAAATCTGGGTACTTAGCACGGACTTCGGACTCAAGCTTCCACGTAGCTTCCTCAACCCCATGATAAAGCCACAAAACCTTGACGTAGGCAATGGTTCTGCCTCTCAACACTTGTTCCTTCGTATCCAAAATTCTCACGAATCATTCCTTAAAATAAGTATCCTCGTCCACCTGCAATTCAGCCCAATCTAAAACATGTGATGGGTCAATCTTATACTTCTGAAGCATAGAAACATGAAACACATTGCGCATGATGATAACTCAAGAGGCAAGGCCAGACGATATACCATCTCCTCAATCCTCTCAAGGATTTTAAATGGACAAATAAAGCGTGGTGACAACTTTTAGCTATGGCTAAGTCTCATCAAGCTTCAACGTGGAAAAACCTTTAAGAACACGTGGTCTCCCATCCCAAATTCTAAAGGCCTCCTCCTTTGATCTACGTAATTCTTCTGATGGCTTTGGGCTGTCACTAAGCATTTTCGAATCATGATAATCTTTTCTGTGGTCTCCTACACCAAGTCGGGTCCCAAAAATGTCGCTTCCCCTACATCTGCCTAACATAATGGCGACCTACACTGCCTGCTATACAAAGCCTCAAAAGGCACTATTCCAATATTGGACTGATAATTGTTATTATACGCAAACTCCACTAATAGAAAATGAACCTCCTAAGAACCCCAAAAATCTAGCACACAAGCTCTCAGTATGTCCTCCAAAATCTATATGGTGCACTCGGACTGACCGTCTGTCTGAGGATGAAAGGAAGTGCTAAAAAATAAAATTGTCCCTAAAGCTGATTGAAGACTCTGCTAAAAGCATGACGTGAAATGCGGGTTTTGATCGAAAATAATAGATACAATCACCCCATGTAACCGAACAATCTCACTAACATACAACTGACTCAATTTGTCTACGAAATCCTTTACACATATGGGAAGAAAGTGTGCAGACTTCATCAATTTGATAACCACTACCCAAATAGCATCATGTCCCTTAGGCGATCTAAGAAGTCCCATTACAAAATCCATCGTGACATTCTTCCACTTCCATTCTGATACTGACAACGACTAGAGCAACCCTGTTGGCCTCTGATGCTCTGTCTTCGCTTGCTGATAAGTAAGGCATCAAGAAACAAACTGAGCTACATCCCTCTTCATTCCTGTCCACTAAAATTATCAGTGTAAATCATGATACATCTTGGTGCCTCTTAGGTGCACTACAAGACGAGAATAATAGAAATCATGTAACACATCTTCACGGCACGACTCTAACACAAATACTCTCTTAACAAATCTCAAATGCTGATTTGGACTCACTACCCATCCCTTGGTGTCTTCCCACTAGTAACACAATCCCATAATATCTGAGCTTCCTAATTTGTCTGCTGAGCCTCTAGAACACGAGCAATTAACATGGATCGTGAAACCACTGAAAATAAGGTCGCATCCTCCTCTGTCTCCCTAAGACACAAATCAAACTCAACAACCTCTTGAAGCATGTCCCACTCTCGCACGGCAACAGAAGCTAAGGAACCATGAGATCTCCTACTAAGTGCATCGACCATGGCATTAGCCTTCCTCGGATGATACTGAAGATCGAAATTGTAAACTCCATCCATCGTCATTGGTGTAGATTCAAGTTTTTCTAAGAAAATAAGTATTTCAAACTCTTATGATCTGAGAAAACTTCAAAATGCTCACCATAAAGATAGTGCCGCCATGCCGTCAAGGCAAAAACCACGACTGCCAACTCTAAGTCATGTGTCGGATAGTTCTGTTCATGAGTCTTTAACTGCCGAGATTTATATGCCGCAACCTTACCCTCTCGCATCAACACACATCCCAAGCCATCATGCAACGCATCGCAATAAACTGTGTAACCCAAACCCCATTCTGGAATAACTTATAATGGTGCGCTATTCAATCTCTTCTTTAGCTCCTAGAATGCCAACTCACAAGTCTCACTTCAAACAAACTTGACTCCCTTCCGTGTTAGGCTAGTCATCGGCGCTGCAAGTAGAGAAAAGTCTTTCACAAATCGCCAGTAGTAGCCTGCCAAACCCAGAAAGCTATGAATCTTAAACATATTTTTCGTTTATTCCCAACTCATCACAGCATCAATCATTGAAGAATCTATAGATACTCCATTACCCGACACCACATGTCCAAAGAACCTCACCTCCGATATCCAAAACTCACACTTCTCAAATTTTGTATATAGTCGGTGCTCCCTTAGAAGCTGTAGACCAATACGTAGATGTTATTCATATATCTCCCTCAATGGTGAGTAGATAAGAATGTCGTCCACAAACATGACTACAAAACTGTCAAGGTATTGATGGAAGATGCAGTTCATCAAGTCCATAAATGTCGCAGGTGCATTTTTCAAACTAAACTGCATAACTAAAAACTCGTAATAACCATAACGAGTTCGAAAGGCGGTCGTCGGTATGTCCTATTCCTTAATCATCAACTGGTGGTACCCTAACCTCAAGTCAATCTTCGAAAAATAACTCGAACCCTTTAGTTGATTGAACAAATCATCAATCCTCGGCATAGGATTCTTATTTTTCACTGTCACCTGTTTCAACTTTCGAAAATCAATGGATAACCTCAAGGATCTGCCCTTCTTTTTAGCAAACAAGGTCGGAGCTCCCCACGGAGATGTACTTGGGTGTACAAACCCCTTATCTAGCAGTTCCTGAAGGTGTACCTTAAGCTTACGAAACTCCGCTAGTGCAAAATGATAAGATGACATTTAGATAGGAGTGGCTCCCAGAACAAGATCGATACAAAACTCTACCTCATAAGGTGGTGGCAACTCGAATAGATTATCAGGAAAGATATCTAGGTAGTCACAAACTACAGGAGAAACTCTCCTTAGATGCCAACAACCTCGTCCAACATGAGAGCAAAAAAGAGGAAACCAAGATTTCTTCAGTTTCACATAACACCAAACATGGACACTAAACCATTGTCCCGACCCATGAAACAAAAACAATCGCCCTAAGGTGTACAAATCGATACCCTCCGTCGATCACAATCGATATAGGAATGATAGGTGATCAGCCAATCCATCCCTAGGATGATATCAAATGTGGTCATGTCAAGAATAATGAAATCAAACTTTAAACAGCGACCGACAACCTCTAACTCACAGGATTTATAAACTCATCCCAACACTATATTCTCACCGACTGGGGTCTTTACACAGTGCATTACCCAACATATCTATCTCCAGCCCTAAGGTAGATGCAAAAGCAGATGAGATGAAAGAATGCGATGCTCATGTGTCGATAAGAACACTGTCCCATGAATGGAACACTAAGAGAGTACCTCTGATAACTAAAGTAGTTGATGAAGCGTTAGGCACAACTGGTGAGAACACGAATCAGTGAGGGAAAACATCTTCCCTTGCGGTCCCCTAGTCTGTCCATCATGACTCTACGTCGTGGGCTATCGCATTGACTGGGCTGAAGTGCCCCCTTATGTGACTCTAGAAGTCTAAGCTACTGGCTGCTGCTGTGGCTGTTGGTAAGTTTGTTGTCCCTGTGCCGACTGAACTGGTGGTGCACCTGTCATACTCTGTGTACTCACTATATGAGGGCAGTTCTTGCTAAAATGTCCTGGCTGACTACATCCAAAGCATACTGGTGGCCCTCTCTCCTGTGACTGAACAGGTATAGGACTCTAAGGTTATCCCCTCAATGGACATTCCACCGCACGATGCCCTGGCTGTCTACATTGATAACAACTGAGCTCCCTTCGCTCTGACCGTCTCGACGAAGCTACCGAGGGTGCCGGTGCTAAAAACTGTTGATCTGACTCTATAGGATAAGAACTGGGACCAAACGACCTCTACCTCTTGTTGTGGCGCCCACTTGACTGTACACTCGTTTCTCTTTAAGGTGCTTCGGCCTTTCTATCTTTATGGGTCTCATTCAAGGTATTCTCAATGGTGAGTACAGACTCCACCAGTTCAGTAAAAACATGTAGCCTTAATCCTACCACCCTTTCCCTCATCGCGAGTTTCAAACCCCTCTCAAACCTCTTTGAACGTAGCTCATTTATGACCATGGATTCTTGTGCAAAGCGAGGTAAACTGATAAACCTAGCCTTATACTGTAGAAAACTTATCATCCCTTGAGTGAGCGAAAAGAACTCCTCCCTATAGATATCCTTAGAAGAATCAGGAAAGTATTTCTTTAGAAACACCTTCGTGAAAGCAACCCACGTACCTTCCAAAGTAGTTCTAGCAAACTTCCACCACTAATGGGCATCACTCTTCAACAGGAATGCGGCAAACGCAACCTTCAAGTCATCCTCGACTATCTACAACGTGTCGAAGATCCTGGTCACAAGCTCTAGCCATTCAGTGGCCACGTTGGGATTGGGATCCTCAACAAAGGAAAAAGGGTCAAGACGTTGAAACTCACGAATCACAACGGTCGCTCTCAGCTCAGCTACTCTCGCCCCTCCCTTAGCAGCCTCATGTCAATGTTGTATATTAAAAACCATGGGCTTTTGGTTTCAATATTTAATTGTATTATTAATAAAATTATTTTTTCACTTTATGAGAATCTTAATGAGTAATGTATGTATTTCATTTTTTTAATGTAGTGCACGGATATTTTTTATTCTATATAGTATTTAATTTGGTATGTAGAGTTCGACTTGCACATGAAAGACCATATTAAAAGTTTTTATGGAATATAAGTTTTTGGTTCACAGTTTAGATGAAATTGGTCAAACATCAGTACGACTGTAGCACATAATTTTAGTAGACCAGTCTTGATTATGAGGAACAGATAATAGCGTCGCCTATTGTTCCGACTCGCTATACTAGTATAATTTGTGTGTATTGAATAAGACCACGTTGTGATAATTAATTTTATAGTGATTATATAAATTAATTTACACCACAGGTTATTATGAATGTTTATACTCTTAATCCCAAAATAATTAATTATTTATGTATATTTAATATTTGTTATTTTAATTCATTAAATGGTGTGATCTTTTACGGGTTTATAATCTCCGTGAGTTGAATAACGATAATAATTATATAGTGAATATTAATTATTGACGGAATCCACGTGCAACACCCCATTCCCGTAAGGCACCAAACATATACAAAGGGATGTGATCTCGCCGCAAACTGACAGCCAAAGAGATAGACAAGGGATAAAGATATTAAGAGACCAAACAAGAATTTTTAAGCAATTACAACATCTTAATGTCAAAAGAGGTATACATGAGTCACTAAGGATTCGCCATCCCAAGGGCATACATTACTTCTAAAATATCAAAAATCTTCAGGGTCTTATACATGAAGCTCTGCCAAGACTAAAAACTAAACCAAAACGATTCCCAACACCATAACCAACACTACTCGACGACGCCTGTGGTGGACCAACTCCTAGCCGTTCTTAGTAACTGCAACCACAGAGGTTACAAGAGAGCGCACTTAGCATTATCATGAACAAAAAAAGACAGGTACTTTGTTAAGGATAACTGAAAACTCTTTCTAAAGACAGTTCGTCACATTTTCTACGAAAATACAGAAACTAATGCATTTGCTTGAATATGAAAAATATCATAGATTATATAGAACCTTCTCAGTATTGCAAATAGAAATATGTTCCTGACTCAACCGCCACAAATTTAAAATGCATAACCACTTTCTCAAAACTAGATCTAAACCTCAACAATGTCTAAGTAGTCGTCAACCTCACGATTGGGAGTTCCGACGGTACCGTAACCTCAATTCGCAATGCACGGATAGTAACGTGATGGAATGAGGGGCACTCTCTACCAAGCACAAGTGGTATGTACTGAAACCTGGGACTCAGCCTAAATACCTTAAAGGCAAAAATCCCTGCTTAACAGGAAACCTTCCCTATAGGGGCAAAAGAAAAACTCATAGTTGGGTAACCTCCCTTGTAACAGGATATAAAGGGCTGAAAACTCTTGTAACTTGGCACTTTGGAAACAATCACACAACATTAACCGTGACGCCCCATCCTCCGAGCACGTTGGGACATACGTAACTATAAATAAGGGACATATTCTAACTGAACATTTATAATTACATATGATAATTACTACATATTATAGGTTCAGAATTTGTTCAAATATTTAATGATTACAGTCATCTAGAAAATTCAACAAAAGTTATAATATATCCGTGGAAAACTGAACAAGAGATCAAAAACTAAACATCCTACGTCTTTCAGCAGCATTGTTGGGATCTGTTGGCTCCTGCTACTCTTCTTTTCTCGAGGTCTTCTTCTCCTACGAATATACCCTCCTCAAACTGTTCTTCTTCTTTACCTATGGCACGAATGCTATGAGCCAGAGCCTAGAAGAAAATTTTCTAAACCGTCTAACAGACTCACAACAAAATATCTTACAATACATATCGTATAATTCCTAATACAAACTTAAAGGAAATGAGACAGGCAATTTATCATTTTCATAGGGCAAGCATATATAAGAATAAAAGTGCGAGTGCGTGATGCAGATGATTACAATTCAGCTGCCCAACCCAACATACATCAAGAACAATATCATGAATTTCACGTCGGGAATTACAAAATAGACTTGATGATATATTGATTACCTAATCTATCCTGGCCTCGTTGCGAAAGGTAAATGCTCGTCTTGGCTACATGCCACAGCCATTTTACTCAATGGCAACAGCGTGGGGGCGGGCCACCAAGTTTTTATCAGCCACCCTTATACGTGTTGGAGGTAAAACTGCCAAGATCATTATTTTTTAAAACGATTAATTGGTAAAAAATTAACTGAACAGACAAACGCCGAAATGGGCTCCAGATAAAACTTTTGATGAAGAATGATCAAAATAAAATCCGTGCAACCAAAGTTAATTTAGAAGAATACCTCTTGTAGATCTAATCTTCAACTACGACTTGATTCCGAGTTGAAACTCCTATCAAATCTTCTACCGTATTCCCTTATGCGATCCTCAAACGTAGTGTGGACTACAATCCTCCGAGAGTTTGTACCGGCAGAACCCCGATATATTTTTAAATCTTGAAAGACAAAAATAATATATCAAGAATGATATGAAAATCAATCTCCACTGGTTCAGCCTACCTGCATATATATAGGGTTACAGCAAGGACCTGGGGAGTAATTATGAGTAAGACTTCCAGTGGAACACAGATACCTACGGGCGGTTTCAGCAATTATGAAAAGTCGCAGCGGTTTCTGCAATTTTCATAAAATACTGAATTACAATTCACACCACTAAAGAACTATAATGGCACTCTGACCCATAATCTCAAGACCTTCTTGCATTGAGCTCCTATTATTAAATGCTTACCATTTCTCCCCACGTTAAGATTGCCGATACCCGCCAATTAAATTTAATTACTGACAATTTAATTTAATCGGCATCTTCATATTTCTTAAGCCCTTCTTCTTAACTTATTTGACCATCGGATAATTAAATTCACCTGCAGGGTTTGGCCCGGTCAAAACTTATAAGCATCCTTAAGGAGGTATCGTCAATCCCGATCTTTCGGAACTAGATTCCATCAATAATTAATATTTTTCAAATAAATAATATAGCTATTCAACTCACTGGGAATATAGATCCATATAAGATCGCACCCTCTAATAAATCAAAACAACGAATATTAAATATATGTAAATTAATAATTATTTTTGGATTAAGAGGATAAGCACTATTCATAATATTCTTGGGGTGAAAATTAATTTATATAACTAGTAGTCAGTACTAAATTGATTACCCTAAATGTCCCATTTAATACACACAAAGTGTACTGGCACAAAGAGTCGGAATAATAAACGACGCTATTATCTGTTCCCCGTAACCAAGACAGGCCTACTAAAACTCTGTGCCACAGTCGTACCGATGGAATGTCTATTTCCATCTAAACTATGAACATAAAACTTATATTCTGCAAAAACCTAAAATCTGATCTTCTGTGTGTAAGCCGTACTCTACACACCAAGTTAAATACTATACAGAATATCAGACATCCATGCATAATAAATAAATGATATACATATATTGCTCATAAAGATTCTCATAAAATAAAAAATTAATTTTATTAAAAAATAAAATTAAATAC
>JAULJZ010225497.1:0-17338 GCA_032270985.1 Heliamphora pulchella
TGCCGGTACAAATTCTCGGAGGATCGTAGCCCACACTACGTTCGAGGATCGCATAAGGGAATACGGTAGAAGATTTGACAGGAGTTTCAACTCGAAATCAAGTCGTAGTTGAAGATTAGATCTACGAGTGGTATTATTCTAAATTAAATTTGGTTGCACGGCTTTTATTTTGATCGTTCTTCGTCAAAAGTTTTATCTAGAGCCCGTTTCGGCGCTTGCCTATCCAGTTAATTTTTTATCGAAAATCGTTTTACAAAAACAATGATCTTGGCAGTTTTGCCTCCAACAAGAACGTGGAAGCAAAGAGAGAACATTCAAAATTAAATAAATAAAGTACATAACATATGTATATTGAACACTAAAACAGATCAAATAAAGAATTAAAATCATAAGTCCCACGGTATGCAATTTCTAACTAAAGGATACATAGAGCATACCCACATGTATTTCAAAATAAAAGAGCAAAAATAAGCTAAAAGAAAATGCTAACTATGGACAAAAAAATTTTAACCTAATGTGAAAGGAAGTAAATAAAATATGCATATTACCAAAACAAATTAGGTTAGCATTAACATGATAAACTTTTAACAAAAGAAATGCTTAATGGAAAATAAGAAATGCATAAAAAAATCCTATATTAAAAGAAAGCTTACTAACAAAGAAATTAAAAATAAAGGTTTTATGACAAAAAAAATTAAAGCTTCTAATCAAAAGGAATTAAGAATAAAAGAATGATTTACAAAAAAAAATGAAACCAAGGATAGAAGCTTCTAAAAGAAAAGGAAGAAACAATATTAAAAACATGAAAATTGTAAATAGCATTATTTGGAAACATTATTTGTCAAGAAAACGAATAAGCCTAAACTAAGAACATTAAACTAAATTAATTTTAAAGGGATTAGATGAGCATAAGAAAAGAAAAGAAAAATAAAATAATATCATGAAAAGAAAATTATCATTTTGAGATTTTGTGAATTTTTGATGTCAAATAGAGTATAGGAGAAGAAAAATAAAAGAGATGTAATTAAAAGAAATTTAAGCTAACATTAAAGACCTAATGCATAAAAGAAAAGAAAAAGAAATATTATTAAGAAAAATTAAACTAACACCAAAAAGAAATAAAATAAACTAAGTATAACTATTTAACTCAAATGTGAATGTAGTATTGACAACTATATTCGCATAAATGTAAGTGTATTATTATAACAATTAACAACATTAACAAGTTGTAATTGTCAAAACATATTAGTACTAATTGATGAATTAATGAAAAGTAATAATATGCTAAGTGTGAATATATAATATGCGTAAAGTAAACAAACTAATCAAACAAAATAAAATTGAAATTATAACATGAATTAACTAGTTTATTCAAACTAAGCTCATTACTTGTAAGCTAAATGAGGTCTAGTGAGTAAGGCAACTACAAAAGCAATGTAAGAAAGTATGCAAGATGAAACAATTAAATTAATCCTATCACTCCAAAGAGGTTGGAAATGGAGCTAGAAGGACCGGGGATCCAAACAAAGTATTTGGATTGATAAGAAATCCTCGAGTCGGAGAATGGTGCCAATAATTCAATCCTCAAGATCTAAGTTAGGGTTTCACTGTTAGCATAAGAGGTTCGACTCTTGGTACTTCGGCAAGGTTTCGGCGTCGGGGCTTGGAATTGATCGGCGACTCGGCAGAGCTTCTCTCTCTAAAATTTTGTCCTCTATCTAAAATTTTGTCCTGAAAATGTACCAGGGGGTACGATATTTATATAATTCCTCAACGAATGAAAGGCTGACACGTTTTGGGACGCATCAGGCGATTTGGAGTTGGCGGTCGCCAGGTCCAGCGTTGGCAGTTGCCACAAAAAGCAAGCTTCCAAGAAGTTCTTATGGCGGTCGCTACCATCAAGTTGGTGACCCTAGGGTTCAAATGTGGCGGTTGTCACTTTTGCTAGGGTTTTCAAGAGATTCTATTGGCAGTCGCCACAATGGAGTTGGCGGTTGCCACAACAAGTTAAAGTTTCCAAAAGGTTCTATTGGCGGTCGCCACAATGGAGTTTGCGGTTCAAAAATGATTTCAATCGTTTGAAGGTTCTGATTATTAGGTTCAAATACCGAGCTTGGATCATTTCTCAAGGAACATACTGAGGCACCATTCCAACTGTTTTCATTATCGGATTCGCCTAAGATTGGGCGCTGTCAAATTAAGGTGTCTACAGTTGCCTCTCTTTGATATAACTTGCATAGCAACGCATGATGCAAGTTATATCAAAGATACAAAAATAACATCCATTTGAACAAGCCGTCAATCTTAGGCCACAAACACACAAGCATGTATATGATGTTCGTCGTACTAAAATTTTCATCGAGCTGCCTACGTACCCCTTTGTTAGGGATCAGATCAAAACGTAATTCTTGGGACAAAATACAAGGGGATAAGAAATATGATGTAGATGCTAACATGATGCAGATGCTGATATGATCAAACAAATCCTAAAGATCGAATTAAGATCTAAAGGGAGCACAAACAAACAAGTCAAAGATTGAGTCAAGATCTAAGAACTTGGCTGGGGATAAAATAATTAAAAGAATCGAGTCATGATCTTAGAAATTACCTTAACCGAAAAAGCAATCACGAATTGATCGGTCGAGTCAAGACCTAACAATTTCGGGACGAAAGCAGGATAAAAATAATTAAAAGCCAAGTCATGGCTTAAAATTAAATCTATCAGAAGGAAAATCATAAATTAATAGGTCGAGTCAAAACCTAAAAACTCGGGACGAAACAAGGAATAAAAATAATTAAAAGTCAAGTCACAGTTTAAAATTAAATTTATCGAGAGCAAACACGAATTATTAGGTCGAGTGAAAACCTAAAAATTCAGGACGAAGCACGGGATAAAATAATTAAAAGCCAAATCACGAATTAAAATTAAATTCATTAGGAGAACGCATCACATAGACAAAAACAAATATTTTTTCAAACTAATATTTGAAAAACACATAACACACAAACTAAAACAAACATACACAAAAAAGGTAATATAAGATAAACTCATACACAAAAAGAAAATAAAATAAACACATCAAATAAAGAGAAAATAAAACAAACAACAATAAAAATAAAATAAACACACAGAAAGACAAGATAAACATACATAAAGAGAAAATAAATAAAGTAAACACACACACATAAACGTAAAACACACAAAACAAAACAAAACAGCCCCCAAAATGTAATAATGACCCATTGACATGGCGGTCGCCGGGTTCAGGCTCCAAGACATATAACGTGACGTTTGACAAGGTGGCGGCCGCCTAGACAAAACTCCTCTGACATAGCGGTCGCCACAACCAAAACCCTTTTATACTGGCAGTCGCCACGTGTCTCTTCACCATCTTGGCGGTTGCTGTAAACGGAGGTAGCGACCACCATATCTGAACGCGCATACAGTCTCCCAGGTCGTGTGGGTTGGTTCATTCTCACACACTTACTCTCTCTTTAGCTTCCCTTGCTCTCTCAAAACTCTCTCAGCTTCCTTCATGCTCTCAAATTTTCTCAAACTTCTTCTTGCTTTCCTTGCAACCTTTGAACTCCTTCTTATGGCGGGACACGGGCAACTTGAGGATATTGTAGGACCCATCTGGGGTTCTTTAGTGAGTGAGAGCTCCGTCATGGATACGCTTGGGGGTACATCCACCAACCTTCCCACTGAAGGGGTCATCACCACCCAGCCCTCTGCTGCGATGGATGCCCATGCGCTTGAGGCGGAGCGTGCCTCCCACCGTGCTACTTTGGAGGAGGCATGGGTAGCTGCTGAGACACGCCTCCGCAGACGTTGTTGTTGAGGCTGAGATGGTCAATTTCCTTGATCCTCATGCCGGGGAGGGCCATCCAGCACCCTTCGATCCTCACACCTATGCCCCAGTACTCCATCGCCTGGTTCCTGGTGGGATGAGGTGTTACGATCCACCAGTCGATGCCGTTGCCGCAGATGTTCTCCTTTAGGAGCCTGACCAGCACATTTCTCGCCAGCGACCTTCGGTAGATTCCCTATCCTTACTATTTCAATATCAAAACATGTTTATATGATATATCTCAAACATAGATACATACCTAGGATCCCTTTGTGATATATGATGATGCGATGATGATATGATATGATGTGATGTGGTGTGATGTGGTGTGATGATGATATCTATGATAACTTATGTGTAATGTTTGAGATATGTAATCATAACAAACCTAGATATTGAACTGAAAATCTTAACTTAGGTACCTGTACAAAAGAGATTAAAACAGTAGGGACACTAGGATTAGGGCTTAGATACAAATAAAGGGACCCGACTTTTTTTATTTTTTATTTTGGAAAAAACATAAAAAACTAAAGGATTGGTTTTTTATTTTTATTTTTAGGGGCAAAACATAAAATCTAAAGGGGTTGGAATTTTTAGTTTTTGTTTTTGGGGCATGAAAACTAAGGGGAGACATTTTTTCAAAAATCCTAAAAATTAGAGGATATTTTTTCAAAAATCCTAAAAACTTTGTAAAAATTTTCAAAAATCCAAGAAATCTTGGGGCAATTTTGCAAAAATTTCTAAAAATTAGGGGCAACTTTTTTTATTTTTTATTTTTTTGTTTTTGGAAAAACCTCAAGAGGGCATTATTGTAAAATTGAAGAGGCAATTTTTTCTATTTTTATTTTTTTATTATTATTTTTTTATTTTTTATTGGGCATGACAACCTAAGGAGGAAATTTTTCAAAAAGTCTTAAAAAAATTAAGGAAAATTTTGTCAAAAATCCTAGAAAATTAGGACAAAAGGGGGAAAAACACAAATTCCAAAGGTAGAATTTTATTTTTGATTTTTTTATGTTTGGTAAAAACTAAGATAATGATTAACACAAAATGATAAAAATTTGTCTGGCGCACCAGGGCTCAGGGCTCCTAGTCTTCTACTAGGATGTGCAAAACCAAAGGATTGTCACTCACACACGAACCTAGGGTTAGAAAGATTTGTCTGGTGCCCTAGGGTTTAGGGTTCCTAGTCTTCTACTAGGACGTGCAGGGTTTGCCTGGCACAACAGGGCTTAGGGTGCCTAATCTTTAGGGCTTGAGAGATTTCTCTGGTGCACCAGGGCTTAGGGTTCCTAGTCTTCTACTAGGAAGTGCAGGATTTTCTAGGCGCACCAGGGCTTAGGGTGCATAATTTTTAGGGCTTGAGAGATTTCCTTGGCGTACCAAGGCTTAGGGTTCCTAGTCTTCTACTAGGACATGCATGGTTTACCTGGCGCACCAGGGCTTAAGGTGCCTAATTTTTAGGACTTAAGAGATTTTCCAGGCACACCAGGGCTTAGAGTGCCTAGTTTTCTAAGGCTTGGGGTTCCTAGTCTTCTACTAGGATGTACAAGATTTGCCTGGTGCACCAGGACTTAGGGTATCTTGTCTTCTAGAGCTTGAGAGATTTGCTTGGTGCACCAGGGCTTAGGGTTCTTAGTTTTTTGGGGCTTGAAAGAACCGAAGGGTTATCACACACACATGAACCTAGGGTTTTTATTGCTTTCAACATATCTCTTGTTTGGTCTGCTCTTATATATCCTCTGCTTGTCTTCTTCTATCCAGGCTGGTCGCTATGACCGAGACTTTGGAGGTTCTACCTCCGGAGAGGTGTTGGAGTGGTATAATGTCCTCCCTGCTCCTAGTCGGGTTCTTGTTGTTGACTCCAGTTTTGCTCGGTTCATACCCTTATTAGGTAGGATGAGCAACGATCGGATCTGGCTGACAGCCCTGGCTGAGTAGTGGTGGGATACCACCAACACCTTTCATTTCACCACCTTTGAGGTCACACTGACGCCTCTAGACTTTGCTTTAATCACTGGCATCCGGGTCGGAGGAGCTCCTATTCTGTTTGACCCTACCATTGATCGTTCTCCTGATGCCTTATTGCACCTCCTCGGAGCTATTCCTGCACAGATGGACAGAGATCGTGTTTGGTACACATGGTTATTTAACCAATTTTACCATTTCCAATGCTCTATACCCCGCTACTACGAGTGGGTCGCCTGCGAATTTCTGTCGTATATGTTCGGTACCTCTTTATTCTTGAACAAGGAGAACACCATTCATCTTCATTATTTGGGTGCCCTGGCTCGCCTTGACCGGGTTGCTTCATTTGACTGGGGAGGAGTTACTCTCGCTACTCTCTATGGCTTCATGAGGAATCTGACCCGGTTCTCTCAAGAGCTCAGCATAGGTGTATACTAACTAGAGGGTTGGGAGGTTTGCTTTAGTTTCTACACATTTCCATTTATTTTATTATCTGTTATCCATTATCTGCTTGCTGACATCTTTTCTTTATAGCTGTGGACCTATGAGTTCCTCGGGCTTTACGTTTTGGCGAACTCTTCAGCAGACCCTCGAGTCATTCCCCGCGAGATTCGGTGGTCCCGAGGCCTGATGGGGAAGAAGGTTGGAGGGAAGGATATCGACTGGGCCTTGATCACTTCAGGATTCTAGTGGTCCCCCTAGTCTGCATGTGCCGGACCGACCTCATGTGCCGAACCGACCTCATGGGCCGTATCAACCTGTTCCTGGAGATGGTGGGGACTCACGCCTCAAAGCTACTGGTGCCAGAGGGGGATTACACATCTTGGGCCCGGGCACATTTGCTGGGGCCACTAGGACCTGGCCCCACTGCCCTTGGTGGCCGGAGGAGGAAATGGGCATCGGCGGTCGCTGATGCTGGTGCCGCTGTTGCTGGTATTGCTGCTGCTGGTGCTGTTGAAGGGATGAGGAGCCTAGAGATTCCATGGGAGATTTAGATAGTAGCATATGGTTACCCCTTTTCTCTGTCGATTCCAGTTCTGCTAGCACCGAAGTTTAGGGCTGAGCTCAGTCAGGTTTGTGTTTGTCCTTTCTCCTTCCTTTTGGTTACTTTCTTTACTGATTTAGTTTGCTTGAACTGCGTAACTTCTTTTACATGTTAATCAAGCGTGGCTAGATCATTTGCTGCTGATTTTCACTTGTCAAAGAGCACTGATCCGATAGCTTGATGCCACCGTCTGAGCGGCTGGCATTATTTTTACCCACGTAGCTATAGTGAGTGTTCTCGTAACCCTTTTAACTTTTTTGCTCGTTTCTATACTCTGCTCTGATCCTTATTTTCTTCTAACAACCTCTAATACCAGCAGCCGGCATAGTACTACCACAGGCTCTGGTCTGGCCTCCTGCTCTAGTCCCTACTCCAGTTCAAGATTGTGGGTCTTGGGAATTTTCTTGAGCTTGCTTCAGAGGATGCATCGCTTCTTCTTGGAGTCATTTTAGAGCTATATCTTCTTCCTCCAATAGTGATGGTGATAGCAGCAATGACGCCGAGAGACTTTTTAAAGACGTCTGCTTGGATGAGGTCGGTTCTTCCTTTCGCCAGGTCTGCTCGAGACATCAGTGAGAGAGAGTTGTTCCCCCCAATTACATTTAGTTTATGATACATTCAGCTAAATTTGGTTTTTATGGGCATGTGGGCCCCAGTTCGATACATTTCTATACATTTACTCGATTTATGGGCTTACGTGCCCCAGTTTTCTGGTTATTGGGCTTGGGTGCCCCAGTTTATATTCTGATACATTCTGCCACTTTTTGATGCATTTTTGGGTCTTCGTGCCATTTATTTCTTTATATTCATCTACTTGCATGGTTTATTTTGTACTTACTGCTCAAACTATTCCGGATGCATGATATAAGTCTTAAAACTTTACACGAACTACAGAAACTGCAAACATACCTACCCACCATGTTCCAACATGGTGGTCGCCACAGTCCAACTTGGTAGTCGCCACTTCCATCAAGACCTACATGGCGGTCGCCTGGTCAACAAGGTGATGTCACTGTACGGTATACTTTCAAGTTGGCGGCCCCATACTCCAAGGTAGCGGTCACCACAATGACTATACCATTTGCTGCTTTTTCGATCTCCAGCCTTTTCATGCCTAATAAATACAGCCCTAGATGCCCCATTTTCTATCACTCTATTTCCAAAATGGCCAGTCCCCTTTCTTCATGGATTGAGGCATTCTTCCATATCGAACGTTTGAACTTTGCCCCTTTCGGCATCAACTCCTTGTTTTCCCTAATGGCCTTAAAGATTGACGGACCATTATTGAAAGTTGTTGCTCAACTATAGGATCCGCAGTCCCACGTCTATCAGTTTGGCCTCGAAGAGCTATGCCCCAATGCGGAGGAATTTGTTGCTATCCTAGACCTGACTCCACAAAGCTCCATTGTTGTTTTCACTTTCTTCTTTTTGACTCGGCAGCAGGTGATGCAACTCTGTGGCGTCTAGGATGGAAGCTTCTCTATTGACATCGGGCGACTGCCTTGACATTCCATGGATCATTGGGAGGTTTCGTTCTACTGACGACCTTAGCAACGTCGACTTTTAGCTACGGCGTCGTTATGTCCTTTGTTTCTGTCTTCTTGCCCAATATCTTCTTGTTCCTTCTGATGGGCGAGTTAGTTGCACACTAGTTGACATCACGGGTCAGATATGGATGGGGATGGACTTTGTACCACTTGTCTTAGCCGAAACATTGCTGGGCCTAGATGCTGTTCATCGTGGTGAGACCACTACTTTTATCAACAGCCCCTTGCTTCTTCAGGTAAGCTCAAACCTTTCTCTTCATTAGATTTTTGTCATACTACAAGGCTTTTCTCTTACTAGTCTAGCCTTTGCTGTAGATCTGGCTAATAGAGAAGGTGAATCTTGTGTAAAAACCACATATTGATAGGCACAATGCTGCAGCTTTCCTTTGTTGCCCTTACTATCAGATATGCAGCATTGAGGTAGCCTGGAGACAGTATCTCTGTTCTCTAACTAGCCCAGATATCACTTGGCATGCTCCTGGTGGCGGATCCCTGCTATGATTCTGACTACCATGGATCACCCTGGTGTTTTGCTGATTAGTCTGCGTTAAACAACTTTCTATTATTCTCATAGGATCATGCGGTAATTTGGTCATAGTAAGATCATCCTTCACAGTATCTGAGACCGTTTATTTTCATCTACAATGCGGACCTCATTTCTAGCATTATATCAGGATGCCTGGCCATCTCGTTCACGGATGGAGATGCAAGAGCTGTAGTGTCCTGAGCTTTCTACCGAGTACAGGACGTGGCTGATGTAGGATAGGGAGAAGAAAGACAAAGGAAAATAGGCAGCAAAAAAGGAGGCAGATTTGAGGCCTCCTACTTTGTTTTAAAAGATTTCACAACTTTCCTTTTTATTTTGTTTGTAGAGTTTGGGACTTGCGTGCCCTCCCTTTTATTTTCAAGACTTTGTAACCCAAAACTAAAGTATTGAAAAGAATGTTCAAGATTATCTAAAGTTTTTTAATTTTTGCAATTAAATGACTTTATTATCAAAATTCAAAAAAAAATTTGCATCGGTCTTATTCAGATTTAAATATGGTTAAAATGAAGAATGCGCCCGAACTTCTTAAAAGAAGCTGCTTACGTATCCCAAGAAAATAGAATTAGGCCTTAATGTAGTTCGGGCTAAGTGTTCTCTCGGGTATTGACATTGTTCTTTTGTAATGCCCTAACTTTTTTCACGGTTCCCCTTTCGGATTTTTGGCCTTTCAGGCTGCTCTAACTTTTTCCTGAGCTGCTTTATCTATTTTCAACTTAGCAAGCTTTTATCTTATTTTTATTTTTACCTCAAAGATAGTACTTTTTGAGTTGATTGAGGCTTACTGGAGTGGGGAATACATTGCCATCCAAACCCATACTGATAACTGCACTACTGGTCATAATGGTTTTGATTAGAAACGCTCCAGACCAGTTTGGCTTGAACTTGCCGCTTGGGTCGAAGATGGGAGCTCTGATTTCCTTAAGAACCAAATCTTTCTCTCTGAGATCGCGAGTCTTGGCCTTCTTGTTGAATTCTCAGGCTATCCTCCTTTGGTACCCTTGTATATGAAACAGAGCCTGCTGCCTTCTTTCATCAAATAAAAGAAACTCTTCATTTCAGTTCTTCTGCCATTCTGCTTTTGAAATATTGGCCTCAGCCACTACTCTCAGCGTAGGGATTGCTAAGGAGAATGGCGTAGTTCCTGTTGAAGTTCTGATCGACGTCCTATATCCCCAAAGCGCAAATGGTAGATGTTTTGGCCAGTCCTTATGTGAGTTGATCTTCTTTTGTAGGATCTTCTTGACATTATTGTTTGCTGCCTCAACTGCCCCATTGGTTTGTGGCCGATATGGTGATGATTTGTGGGCCCCTATCCGTTATTCTTTGAAGAGATCCAAGACCTCACCCTGAAAGTGTGATTCGGTGTCTAAAATAATCTCATGAGGAACCCCGTATCGGCAAATGATGTTTTTCTTGATAAACTTGGCAACATGTGAAGCTTTCAATACCGAGTAGGAGGCTGCTTCCACTCACTTGGTTAAGTAGTTAATGGCCACTAAAATGAACTCGTGCCTATTTGACGCCTTCGGTGTTATCCTGTCGATTACATCGATGCCCCATACTGAGAAAGGCCATGGCGACGTTAGGTTATACAGTTGAGATGGGGGAATATGCATAAGGTTTGCATGAATTTGACACTCATAGTACCTTCGCACGAACTGCATACAATCTGTCTCCATTGTCATCCAAAAGTATCCTTATTGTAGGATCTTCTTGGCTAACATGTTTTCACTCATGTGAGGCCCACAGACTCCTACATGCATTTCTTTCATCAGTTCTTGCCCCTTTTCACTGTTGACGCACAGCTTATTGATTCTAAAATGTTCTCATTTGTATTGTCTTCTCCCGTAAATGACAAACTGTGCAGATAATTGTCGTATTTCTCTTTTTTCCTTTTTGCTAGCAAACTTGGGGTATTCTCCTTTCTCCACGAAGTTCTAAAAGTCAAAATACCACAAAAGTTTGTCGGTGCTCTCCTCAATTGCGGCCGTCGTCTTGTATGTTGGCTTTATCTTCTGTTCAATTATTAATGGCCTTATTCTGACCCCGGGTGGTATGTCAATCATTGACGCTAGAGTGGCCAATACATCAGCAAATTTGTTCTGCAGTCTTGGTATATGGGTGAAAATTACTAATTCAAAACATAGTATCAGTTTCTCCAGCTCTTGATGGTAGAGAATCAACGTTAAATCCCTAACTTTTCATTCTCCTCTTGCTTGTGAAACCACCCGCGTCGAGTCTCCGATAACTTCCAACTTCCTTGCCCCTAATCCTAAGGTTGCCTCCAATCTAGCTAAACATTCGTCATATTTAGCTTGATTGTTGGTAACTTCAAAATTGAGCTTCAAAGACAAGGGGATGTGTGATTCGTCAAGAGTGACAAGGACTCCTATTCCGTAACCATACTGGTTGGATGCACCATCAAAGTATAGAGTCCACTTGTTATCCCCAACTTTTATCAGTTGTTTGTTAGGAAACTAGAATTTTGTGTCTTCACCTCCCTTAACTAGTTGGTCTGCCAGGAATTCTATCACTGCCCTACCCTTAACTAACTTTTGGGTGACATATTTAAGATCAAACTCCGATAATAACAGCAACCATCGAGCCAACCTTCATGTCAGTGCTGTCTTTTCAAATAGGTACTTCAACGGGTACATCCGAGAGATGATATTCATCGTGAAACACAGGATATAATGCCTCAGTTTTTGGAAAACCCAAACCAAAGCCTAGCATGTCTTTTGTAGTGGTATGTATCGTATTTCTGGCCCCATCATCTTCTTGCTTAAGTAGTAGATCGCCTTTTTAATTCTAGTTTCTCCCTCTTGTGCCAGCATACATCCCATAGCTGAATCATTCACTAATAAGTAGAGAATCAGTGGCTTATCAGGTTCGGAAGGAGCCAGAATAGGCGGGTTTTGCAAGTACCAGCACACAGCTTTAATGGCATCTTGGCATTTGTGATCCCATTCAAGCTCGACTCTTTTCTTTAGTAGACAGAAGAGTGGCTCACATGTAGTTGTCAATTTTACGATAAATCGACTTGTGAACTATATCTTACCCAGGAAGCCCCTGACTTCTCGCTCTGTCCTCGGGGGTGGCATTTTTAAGATTGCTTTAATCTTTGAGGGCTCAACTTCGATGCCCCATTGAGTGATCATAAGTCCAAGCATTTTTCTTGTAGTAACTTCAAAGGCACACTTCTGTGGGTTGAGCCACATCTTGTATTTCTGAATCCTTTCAAAGAACATTCGCAACGCTACGATGTGGCTCAACCCACAGAAGTGTGCCTTTACTACCATGTCATTCATGTATACCTCGACCTCCTTATGTATCATGTCATGCAATAACGTAGTGGAAGCTCTCTAATAGGTTGCCTTTACATTCTTCAAACAAAATCGTATCACACAATAACAATAGGTGCCCCAGGGTGTGGTGAATGTTGTCCTTTCTCTATCCTGGAGATCTATTAGAATTTGGTTATACTCGGAGAAGCCATCCATAAACGATAACAAGGCATGCCCTGCCATACTGTCTACCAAAACATCGATATGCGGCAGTGGAAAATTGTCTTTTGGGCTGGCCTTGTTAAGATCTCAGAAATCCACGCAGACCTGGATACGTCCGTCCTTCTTTAGAACCGACACGATATTAGCTACCCACTTTGGATACTCGGTTACCATTAGGAATCCAACATTGATTTGTTTGGCAACATCTTTGATCTTCAAAGCCTATTCTGGCTGGATCCGTCTCAACTTTTGTTTGACCGGCTTAGCATCAAGGTACAAGGGGATATGGTGTTGGACAATATCGAGATCAATTCTAGGCATATCCTCGTAAGACCACGCAAATACACATTTGAATTCTTTTAGTAAAGTTATTAATTGGTCATATTCAACTAAAGATAAAGAAGAATCAATTGTACATTTTGTGGGTTAGTTTCATTACCCAGATTTATTGATAAATTTATTCAATTATTGGTTGGGCGCGCATTTTTTCTTCTCTTTTTATTAAAAGTCTTATTTCTTCGGGGATATTCTCGTTGAATTTAAAATCATCAAAAAGCGTATGAAATAAATCAAACAAAGCAGAGTAACAGGAAATCTCGTTTATTTCATTGAAGAAAGAGGAGATTACAAGCTTGAAGGCAAAAGCAGGGGGAGGTGCACAAACAGACGTGTCCTCAACCACAGACTCTGACTCAGACCCAGACTCAGGACAGACAACATGCACATTACAAAACTCTAAGGTCCAGTTCTTCACTTTTTTTGCAACCACATCTACAATGAGCTTGGTGCAGTTGGCTGGTGCACTGAAACCCATCATGAAGCAGTCTTGGTCAGTTACGTGTAACTGAGCCATCTTTTCGTTGAACAACATTTCTATGTCGATACAATCAAGCTTGCCTGTCCAATCTTTCCCTTAGATCTTCTTTCTTCCTCTTCCCCTTTCACTATTTCATCTTTTTTTATATCAGATAGTTGATGACTGAAGAAGATTTCCAATCCTGGTAGCTTCTAGTTGGTTTCTTCATCAATCTATGGCTCTGGGAAGCCACAGTATGGGAAATCTTCTCCTTCTTTGATAAAGTAGCTATTGAGCGTTCTTGAGTATTTAGCCTTTCGTCCCCCTTTAGGCGCTTCCAAATCTTCTACCGTCGACTTGTATCCAAGACCAAAACGTCGCGAAGCTGGCAATACCTGAATAGGTTCCAAAATACCTTATTGTTTGCCACCCAACCCCATTTCTAGAAAGTAAGACATTCACCTCATCATTGT
Organism: Heliamphora pulchella; assembly: GCA_032270985.1. NCBI lineage: Eukaryota > Viridiplantae > Streptophyta > Magnoliopsida > Ericales > Sarraceniaceae > Heliamphora > Heliamphora pulchella. The sequence continues at coordinate 13,734 of JAULJZ010225497.1, forward strand.
AACTGCTCGCAGATTGATGTAGTTCTCTTCTTCCTTCAATAACATCTGCGCTGCCTGAGCTTCATCAAAGTAGAACCCACTTAACGACACATCCCCTTCTCCATGCTAAACCTCCAAGAGGGTTGAGCCTTCTCCTATTGGGGGTTGAATATTATCTTTGCCAAGGATGGTCAGCACTGCCCTATTCTTGATCTGTTTTAGCTTTTGGTGGAGAGTAGATTGCACTGCCTCGATGTTTGGCAACCACGGTCTGCCTAGCAACAGATTGAAGGAAACTGGCACGTCCAGCACACAGAATTTAATTAACGTCTCTAGAGGGCCCACTGATACTACAAATGATACTAGTCCCAACACATCCCTCCATGTATTATCGTAGGCTCGAACTCCTTGATTACAGGGCATGAAATGGTCCAGCTTCATCCTCAGGAAAATTGCAGTCTTGAGTGGGCATCCGTTCAAGGCTGAACCATTGTCAATGAGCGTTATCGAGACCCACTTCTCAAAACATTTGACGGTAATGCGAAAAGGCTTACTGTGATTCTTCCCTTCTAGTGGAAAATCTTTCTCAGAAAAAGAGATCACTTTAGACTCTACAGTTGGCAGTATTAACCCAATCAACTGTTCAAGGGTAGCGTCTATCCATACATTGGCTTTGTTCAGAACTTTCAACAAGGCTTGCCGGTGTCGATGTGAAGCCATTAGCAAGCCCCATATGCTAATGTTAGCCTGTGTCTTCATTAGCTACTTCAGTACAGCGTCATCCTTTTCTTCTTGTTCTTTCTCTTTTCCTTTCCCACTTGGCTGTCCTTTTTTAGTTGAGCCAGCTTGAAGTGTTACCCACTCTTAGTCAGATGCTCTATGCCTTCCTCGGGATCCCACAGTCTTGGCATTGCACTTTCAGTCTACCTTACCTTGTCCACATAGAGAGGGCTTTCATATGCCCATAGATCATTTAAGTTGGTGACTACTACTCTTCCTTTTCTCTCCTCTTCATCCTCTATGGCCCATATGTTGTCGACCTCCTCTCAGATATCCTCTTTAATGTATTCTATCAATTATTCCCGGCTATCCTAGAAGTCAGTCCATTCAGCCCCGTCTGATTTTAGTACAACCATTACTAACCAATAGGATTGTATATCATCAACATATACCTCTTCCTCAAAAAGTTAAGGAAGGGTAATGCCGTCGAGCACATGGCCAAATCCATATGGCTGCGCCAGGTAGTCTAACGGCCAGTCGTTCTCTTCATTATGTTTCTCCTCTTCCTGTTGATTAACTTGGATTGCCATTTGATACCTTTCTCAAGCATCATCATTCCATTCCCCCATCATATTTCAACCGATTCCTGCCATAATCAGCGAACAAGCTATCTGACCCTGAGCAGCTGAAACATGCGGGTGTAGTAGGTGTGCTGAATAGATATACTGGCTTGAATCTTCTAATTGTCCCAGAGACATGCAGTTTACCCCAGCTTGCTTGGCATGATTTAGTAGAGGGTTGGTTGTAACATTTGGCTTTGGAGTAGCAGATGGTGGAGGGATTACTTTGTTGTTGATGAGATCCTAGATCTCTTAACGCAGCCTCATACACTTATCAGTTAAATATTCGTGACCCTGGTGGTAGGCACAGTACTGCGAAGCATTATACCGCAGAGGTAGGGGATCTGGTACGGGCATGGGGTCCAACGATTTGATAAGCCCTTTCTCGACAAGTATATTCAGAGCTGTAGATAATGAAATGTTGAGGGGAGTGAAGACTCTCCTTGGTTTTTGTTATGGCTACTGACTGTTATTTGACTGTTGAGTACCACTTGACTATTGAGCGGAGGAAGAAGGGTTCAAAAGATTAACCTCATTCGAATGAGACACGAGGTTGGCAGCAGCGAGTTGGTTCTGGTTGTTAGCGGGGAAGGCCCTTCTCGGTTTCTGACTAGGCTCAACTTTCTCAATGTCTCCAGACTGAATGGCGTCCTTGATCTGCACCCCACCATCAAATAGCTTCTCAAAGGTAGAGAGAAGCTGTGTGATAAGATAACGTTTCAGGGGGACTATAAATTTTTCACCACAATTCTCGCTTATTCTTTTTCGGTAGGCCGGTTCATCATCTTGGCTATTGTCCCTCTCCACCGGGTTAAAAAATCAACAAATGATTTCCAATTTTCCTGACGAGTCATTTTTAGCTCTCAAGTAGTCACGTTCTGCTGAACGTTGTACCTGTATTGACTGTTGAATGCAGTGGCTATATCTTTTCAAGTTATAGTCTTAGCTACCTCTAATGAGAGGAACCATCTCTGTGCTGCCTTAGAAAGCGACCGGTGGAACAATTGGGCTTTTAACTGGTCGTCAATTTCCATGGGGGAAAGAGTACCAACATATATCCTAAAATGGATTTGGGGATCTCCAGTGCCATCAACCTTCTCCATCTTTGGCATCTGAGAATAAACACAAACCGTCTACATCCAGCATGTATTCTTCCACTCCCTTTGCCTTCTCCATACGGTCAATTTTCTCCGCCAACGCGAACTCGCTGGACTAAGAAGTGTTCTCTTCTTCTATCACCATCGGGCGGGCGACTCGAGGTGGCACAGCAACTTGTCCCTGATTATCATCTCAGAAGTCATCTCCATTCTCATTAGTATCATCCGGCTGTCCATTTACGCTGGGCAACTGGGCCTGAATTGCTTGGATCTGCGCTTGGTAGTGATTCAAGCCTGGGTTTACTGCTCCATAGCCCTTTGTATCTAAGTGATCACCCTCATCAGGGCTTTTAGATTAACTTCATTTTTTGCCATCTCAGATGATTCAACTGGCTGTTCAGATATTCTGTAGAGTCTGCCTGTTACTGACTTAGCCAAATATGTGTTGACTATAATCTTCCTGGCTCAATGATCTAAACTCGAAGAAAACTTAGATTCCAAAAACAGAATAACCAGTATCAGACACTTATCGAATAAGAATTTTGATGACAGGTAGCAAACATCTCAGATACTAAAATGGCTAACCACACACAGATAATCACTGAAACTGAAGCAATGCTCCTGTTGGGCCCATATTGGCAACATAACAACTGGACACCTAAAAACCAGGATGATTGCTAAGAAGGAAAACATCCAAATTCTAGAGGGAAGGTTTATGCGAAGAATCTAAATAGAGAAACGGGCATCACTCCGACAAGAAAATAGAACTAGGTCGAAGAGACTGGTTTGATCTAAGATTCTAAGGAAAAATGGGCAGCACTCTAGTAGATAAGCAAAACTCGCTCACATGAGTCTAACAAGGGTTCGAAGGAAGTGAGTCTAATAAAACAATAGTGTTGAAAAACCAACAACCCGGGAAGAACCCAAAAGAGAGAGAAAAACTATCCTTGAGGCTTCAAAACAAGGCGCAGGCATGACATCGAGAAGAAAACTATTGAAAAAAAGTCAGACAAGGTGAAGATCAAAATCCAGGTAAGAACCCGAAGGCAAAACTAACCTAAACAACAAGGAATAATAAAAATCTGGGCCAAACCCGGAAATGGAACTAGCTTATGTTATGGTTGATATACTGAAAATCATATTTTTAGTATTTAATTTTATTTTTTAATAAAATTAATTTTTTATTTTA
>JAULJZ010225508.1:0-17336 GCA_032270985.1 Heliamphora pulchella
GGTGTAGCTCTGGTGATGCTTGTGGTGGCGGAAGACTTTTATAGTTTTCCTTTTTGGTATGCCTATTCTTGAAGGCAGTTTTGTACGCCATAAGGCGATATACTTATGTTTGTTATACAGAATGTTTATTGCTTATGAGAGATGCATATTGGGTTTTCTTGTGATTTCAACAGGTGGATTTGAATGTTTGAAAACCTATTTTCTATAAAACTGGTATTTGATAAATTTTCACGTGACCCCGAGTTTTGGGGCGTGACACTAACCCAATGTTTGCTTCTTCACTAATTGTTCTTCACATTTGTTCTTTTCGAAAATAGTATATCTCCTCTGTCATCGGCCATAAATTCAATCCATTTTCCTTTTAGATTCAACCCATAAACATTTGCTCTTTTTTTGTTTTTTAGAAAAACCCTCATTTTCGTACTGACCTATTTTACTTAGATTTTAGGGGACTCCATAACTACCCGTTGTTCGATTTTTCTCGAAAAGAAAAAAATTATTTTTTTTCTTAACCTCACCGATCTTCAAAATAAATTGTACAAATTCAGGCTTGAAAAGTTATTCCTATAGCTTCAACAACAATCTCAAAAGACATCATCACTCTTCCTCCCATTTTTTTTTTATCTCATAAGAATATTTTTCCTATCTTAAATTATTATGTTTTCTAAAAATGTTCTTTTACTCTATTTTGCTAAACAGAGAAATATATTAGTAATTATTAATTATTAGTAATTAATAATTAGTTTAAAAAATAATTTTCCTATTTTTTATGTTTTTAATTTTTTTTAAAAAAAAATTCTTTGTATTGAAAATTAGTTATACAATAAACTTCCCTATTTGCAAATTAAGTGTTATTTTTCTGTTTGGGAATGCACCACCGTGAAGCACATAAAAGTATCAAATGTTGTTCTCCCTCCATCAAAAGATTGTGAGATACTCTATGAGACTTTCAAATGTCTCTCCCCCTTTCTCTCTCTAGACACTTTTTTTTTCTCTTTATGGGTTTACTTAATTTGCTTTCTACTGTAATTTTATGGATTGAAACTAAAAGGTTATTAATTTTCTCAAATGTCAATGCAAATTTTATTATTTCATTTCATTAATTTGAATTTTGTTGGATTTGAGTAACCAATCATTTAATACACATATCTAACGACATTTTGCTGCATCATGCTTTCTAGTTAGAAAGAAAATTGTGTATTATTTTCAATAATAGAATTTAATAAAATTCATATGTGACGTTCTTTCTGAGTTTAATTTTTAAAAAAATTATAAATTATCATTTCGTTGCAGACGCAACACGTGGGCCCGTCCGCTAGTATTGGTATATGTGGGGGTTGTTTGCAAGTGAAAATATCTCTTTTACTTCTATCGTTTATGGGGAAATTGAAAAGTGATGGTTTTTTATTCAAACGAAGTTTGGTTCTGGTGATCGTCTCAACTCGGTTCTGGTTTAATGTCTTTTATTCGGGTTTTTTTCCATTTGTATCGTGGGGTTTATGGCTATAAAGTCGGGGTGTGACAGATTGGTATTAGAGCTTTAAGTTCAAATACCTAGGAACTGTGAGAATGGTTGAACCATTGCGTAAGAGTTTATATTCATGTATTCGTGTGATTGCATGAAATATCTATGGATTAACTTGATGTTTCCATGCTACGTGGTACTTGGGTCTTTGGGATGATGTGCATTGCCCTCGGGCGTCCGGTCAACTAGTTCAGAGTTCGAGTTTGAAAGGCATTTGGTAGATGTCCATTCTAATAAGAAATCCAAACAAGTTATTCAGATTAGAGTACATTCCTAAGGGTTCTCCTCGATATATGGATATGTGTTAATGTGATGTGACCTGATAATGATCAATGTCTTTACGTGGTTTTAGGATGTTAAGTGTTAGGAGAAAGACTGCGAACATCTTTGGGAAGAAAATGTGAAGTTGAGTTTAATACTGATGAGTTTTATAATTTCGTTCACGTAAACATAGTGCCTCTAAGATTAGGGCAAGGGTCATGGTCGGAGTTGTGGTATGGGCCGTGGGATACAACTCGTTTTATGTCATTTACTATAGGTTTAAACTAAAGCATTGAGTGTTGATCACTTTTTCTGCGTGGTAGAACTTGCTCGTAAGTGGTGGTAACTACATGGGTTAGTGTTGGTCTTAGTTAGTTGCCTGTTGTATTTTTGTATTATCATGATTTTATCTCTGTGCTATTGAGGCATGGATAATTGGTTGGTCATTGTAGAGGACTTTTCCTGTGAAATAATACTATTAGAAGGTGAGTTGTATTACTAATGATATTGTGATCAGGTGTGATAGGGTGTTTGAGACACCTCGAAGACCATCTGTTATGATTGGGTTATGGGATGGTGATAATATCACCCTGTTAATATTCTTGTGTATGTGGATTTGGGCATGTTGAGGATTATGTACGCCATGAGGCATGCTATGTCTTGTGTCGTGTACTTGGAAATGGGGTATGGACAAGAACATAATAGATGGGAGCGTAATAATCATTGGCCTACATATATTTTGAAATTTCTAGACATGAATGATTTTGGGGGTATCCTTGGCCCTGTGGGGTGTTGTTCGTAGTCATAGTGATGCCTTTCTAGATTTGAAAGCTTGTTTAATAACACTTATGTCCTTTTCCTTGCATGATGCTAAGCCATGATCCTTATTGAGATTTGAGAGTGAGTAACGAGTGCGTAAGCTTAGAGATGTGATCGGTGTGTTAACCATGAAGTCGCAGATGTGTTGGAATGTGTGTTAGTTTTGTATACGATTCTAGTGTGCAATGAGTATAGATCTTTTGGAAATTTCACAAGAGCAAAAGGCTTGTGATTTTGATTATTATCCTTATGGTTAAGAGATCGTTCTTGGGAACTGTGTTTAGTGAGTACAGGGATGTGTACCTGGGTGAAGTTGAGATGTGGGTAGTGTTAAATCTTTTCACGTAACGACGTAGTCACTTTGGGGTCTTCTTTATAAGTGATAAGTGCACAAAACATGAGATTCCCATGATAGATGTTGTTGGTGTAGTTAGCTCAGTGGTTTTAAAATGGTGCGTCGATAGGTGTGATGCCCCTTTAGGGGACGATGATGGTTTATGTCTTGATTTACGGTATAGATGTGGTTGTGTTGTCTTATCGTTAGGGTTGAAGCATGGGGCAGAAAAGTTAAAGAATATACTTTAATTGTTTGAGTGGCCTAGGGTTGATAGGTAAAAGCCATTAGATTTAAACTTTATACAGTTGTCCTCGTGCTCGAACAATAAAGTGTTGCTGATATTTGTATAGTCATGGAGTGATGGGTAACTCCGTATGGGAAGTCTTAATTTTTGCCTTTCTCGATTAAGCGCCTTATGTATTCTTGTGTGGGTTCGCCTAAGCAGTAAGCTCGAGGCTGTAGTGTGACTGCTATTTACTTGTTGGGAGTTAGGTTAGTGTGGCGCAACCTTGTGAGGTGAGGCCTTGGTATAATGTGAATGTGTAGTGTTATGCCTTTGTGTATACCCGGTGATGAACATGTAAACATAAGAGACGCCTTATTTAGAGTATATAGAAGTTAGTGGTATTCGACGTATACAAGTGGGGTCTAAGTTGGAGAACCAAGTGTGACGAGTGATATAGCCATCATGATTGGAGATGACGACATTTGTACTGTGGCATTCAACGTCATTCTGAGGACAAGTGGATAGTGTTATCCTAAATCGAGCATTTATTGGTTACCCTAGGATGTGGTGGTGTTGAGTGAGAGTCATTGGTTGACTCTTTTAGTTTCTCTAAAAAAAGAGATACCTTGTGGATGGTTATCGTGTTTGAGTTGTTTATTCCCTGTTAGATGTGAATGTCGAGACCCTTTGATTGACTCTTAATTTGGCAATTTTCTGAGAAAGATTAAAATCTCCATGAATCTTGTACCCTTGTGTGGCCTTTTTGGTTGTGTCTTGTGAATTTATACCCCCGTGATCGTGTGAATGTAGGGCTGGTTCCTCATAGCTTCCTGGTGAAGATTTATTTGATCTATCTTGGGAGTACGAGCATTTGGGTTGTGTTCCTTGAGGTATCAACTTGGTAAGCCTTGAACGCTTGTTCCTTTTCTAAAGGATGAGTTAGTATTGAGGTATAGAACCTACGTCTTCAAAGATTAATTGATGGTTGTTTGATAGCTATGTAATGCATGTTCTAGTTAGTGTGGGAATGTTGATACCCTTAGCTCTTGTTTGAGTAAATTCCTTATGGAGGTTTCGGTGACCGAGTTGTTTACACTATGAATTCCTAGTAACCCTTTATGAGTATCGGTCTACATTTTGTTTGGCGACTGAACTATTTAGTTCTCTTGAAATTGATGTTTGATTATTGCTCGTGGTAAGGATACAAGTTGAATGCAAGCGACTCAGAGATTATTAAGAGGGTGTGGCTTGGATATGGATCACAAGGAAATTGCTTTTGAAATTCTTTTGTCGATGTAGCCTCTTAGAGCCAACTTGTTTGTCTTGATTAGAGCGTGAAAGCCTTGCTTGTATAGAGAACGAGTTCTCTCGTAAGGATACTTAGATTCTATTTATGAGAAGTTGAGAGAGGTTGTGATCCCTTTAGTTTCGGTAATGTCGTGTGACATATCGGTATGAGTACGTTGAAGGATTAAATGTTTGGGTGCGAGTATTGGAAGGGCAAGGTAATGGCATGTGAAACAAGTAGTGTGGTTCTTTGTGATTGGTCTTGGGTGGATTAAGTGTCTTGATGGGTTGTATATAAGATAAACATGTGAAGTACAAGAGGCAGATCTCGGTTCAATAGTGTTAGTGAGAAATTTCATAATCATGTGTTGTTACCATCTAAATAGAAGGTTGTTATACGTGTGGTACAGATGTAAAGAAAAGACGTGGGTGTATATGTATGTGATATAAGTGTGGGTTGATGTCGGATGGAATTAGTTGCGATTGATTCGAGGTTGGGTAATCGATTGAGAGTCACAGAGTTGACTGTAAAACATGGGGTTACGTATATACGTAATAATGTAACGTATGATGTGTTGGATTCGTGTAGGTAAGTATGTGCCTATGGAATATTTTGCCTGTATGGCGGGTTTAACCCAAGTAGCTCATTAAGTTCATGTGACGATATTAATCTTAATGGCTATAATGCTAGAGTAGAAATCTCGAGTGTATGAAATCTTGGTCATAACGGTAATGTAACACCTAGTATTTTTGCGAAGTGAAAATTGTGGGTGTGTAGGTTGAGGAACTGGTTGAGGATCAATAGATGGCGAAGGTTTAGATAAAATATTTGCAAATCTTAAGAAGAAAATGTGTTCTTTAGTGTTTTCTACGACTTGGGTGATTTCCTTTCTCTAGAACCAAATGTTTGTTCCTCTGCTTGGGAATGAGAATCTCTTCGGCTTTAGTGATAGTGTTGCTAACATATGTCAAATGATGATGTGATTTGAAAGTTCTATAGTCATCAGTTTATCGTAAAGGCTTGAACAAGGTTTTAGGTAGAATGCGTACGAATCCTTGTGAACGATATCAAGGTATGGTGATGTGTGTTTTAGCTTACAGAAGTAGCCCACGGTATGCGTTTGGAGATGTGAATGAGCTAGTTTACGGCAGTTCAAGTGGAAATCTTAGTCTTTACGAACAAAAAGTGGAGAGTGTTTGAAACCAATTTTGATTGTGGATTAGTTTCATGCTATGCGTTTAATCGCTGGAGTTAGTCATGTTCATTGTGAGTTGTGTTTCGATACCTCGATGGCGTGGGTAAAACCTTGGTTCGATAGTATGTGGATAACCTTAGTATTAATAAGACCTTTTTCGCGGAGGCAATCGGTATTGATGTTTCTCCTTCGAAAACATGTTTGTGTTGTGAGACGTCATTCTTGAGAAGATTATTGATGGTTAACAGAGAGGCAGTTGCCTCAAGTTCTAATGTTGAATTTCGGTAACAAAATTTTCTATAAGGGGGAAGTTGTAGGCACCTGATCCCTTTTAATTTGAGGATTTATTAAAACTTATTTGAGACTTATGGTGGAATATAGAAGAATGTTTAATTTTATGAAAGAATTAAAAGTTGACCATGATAATAATGGATGAGGATAATTGTATGCTTAGTAATGCATGAGAACTACTGTTATGAGTTGTTTCGATGAGTTTTGAGGTGTTTGGACTAAAATTCAAAATTTTATATGACTCATTTCTTAAGGATCGCGCACAGTAGTGATCGTTCGAGCGGTTACGAGTCCACTCAAACGAACTGTCAACAGAGGGGGTTTTAAACTTTGGGACAAAGGCTTCCTTTTTCATTTTCTCTCCTCCTCTCTCTCTCTCTAAATCCCAGGATTGAACCCTAGCATCATATTTTGGTCCTACTTGAGCTCTTCTTACTCCATTGTTAGCTCGTTCTTGCTCCTCTCTTAGTTAGACACCCGTTGAAGGTTAAAGATATGCATTAGGAGCTTCCATTCTACCATTCAATTGGTGATTTTTTTGGTTGGAGCTCGCTAAAGGCTTGTTTTTTATGGATTTATCATCCAAGAGTAGGATCTAAGACTAACTTTTGATCATTGTATGGATTGTAGTTGTATACCTTGCTGTATTTACTTAAAAGCAAGAAAATGTAGGATTTTAGGAACCCTAGGTTGGAGTGTAATGTTAAAGTATGATAGTTTATGGCTTTGAGCATGATATGTGTTAAATCTATCTTGTGTTGTTAAAAATTCTTTAATTTGGAATATGAGGAATTGGGATTTTGGTTGGGTTAAACCTTGAACAAATTGGGAGTTTTTGGGTTAGCAAATTCAAATGGTTAAATTGACTTAATTTTTGATAATAGGAGGTTGTGTTAACCTATTTGTGTATAAATTTTCTAAATTTTGAGAAAATGTGAAAATCATAAAATGGTAGGTTCGGGATTTTGAACAAATCATATGAATGCGAAATGTGAAAATTACGAGATGTTTGATTGGGGCTTTGAGCTAAATTAACCCAAATATACAAAACATGAGAATAATAGAAATTGTTGATGATTGATAACCTAATTGGGTTGGGTTGGGTTTGAGAGAGGAACCGGGTTTGACGGTTGGACTTGTGTTAATGTTAATGTAAATGATCTAATTAAGGTACCGTATGATTTGATTGGATACTTCAGTTGGGCTCGAGTAGTTCCTCGATGAAATACCATAATCTTGCACAATGTATGGTAGGCCCATTCATCAGGTTAATCTCCGTAAAAGCGTGCTCTGGGCGGCCCACACATCGATGTTTTCGTGAAAAAATAAAAATGTGTGCTCTCCATGTCGGGCTGTAGAATGAGTATTTATCCATTGGGTCTCGCATAGCCCGATTGTGATAACGAAGCTTGGGTCTATAGGCATTGTCTAGGTTTTGGTACTTAATTAAATCAAGAATTAGTTTAGGTTTGAAAAACCTTGGTTAATGGTTGAGAGTAATTGAAAGTATGAAAATCGTGAATGGAATTAGGTTTGCAAAACCTTAATTGCACGGTTGAGAATTGTGGTAAATGTGGAAGGTATTTAGAAATGTGAAAACATTGGAATGGTTTGAAAATAATAAGGAAGTGGAAGACTAAATCTATGGTGTTGTGTTTGAAAATGAAATTGGTTTATTTATGAAAATGCGGTTACGTGAACGAAAACTTGTTTGAAAAATGAATTTAGTTTTTGGATAAAATTACGTGGTGCATTTCACATAACCATCCTCGCATGTCATGCATTTGTTCATTTTTAATCTATTTTCTACGAGTCTTGACTCATATTATTTAAAACATATTTCATGCGATAATGGAAAGGATGCGATCAAATGAGAAGAACGGTCCTCGTGACCTCTTGGGTTATTTTAATTAGAATTGTATATTATTATACTATTTTTTTTATACTTGAGAGTTGTATTTGGGTTGATGGAACCCATTTTGTAAGGCCCTAAGGCCATGTTTCCATAAATTGTATGCATGAGAGGATATTGGGTATGCATGTCGGGTTTAAATTCCTTAGCTTTCGTATGGAATTCTAGATTTTAAAATAATAGTTTTCAAGTTTTGCGAAATAGAAAGTTATTTCAATGTTAAATGTGTGCTTTCAATTCAAGTTTTGATTTATGAAAACCATGTTTAAAGGATAAGAAAAATGGGCATTTTTTCAACACAGAGAAAAAATTTAAGGATCTTTGGTAGTTTGCTCTCCAGTACCTCACCGCTCGAGCAGTGGGGAGTCTGCTCGAGCGGACTCCGCTTGGTGGCACATTTTTTAAACTTTGTTTTAAAAAAAAATTTGTTAGGTATCTTTTGGACAACCTTTAGGGCATATATTAGCATATTTGGGAGTTGTTTGTAAGTGAAAATCTCTCTTTTAACTCTATCGTTTATGGAGAAATTAAAAAGTGATGGTTTTTTATTCAAACGAAGTTTGATTCTGGTGATCCTCTCGACTCAGTTCTGATTTAAAGTCTTTTATTTGGGTTTCTTTGTCATTGGTATCGTAGGGTTTATGGTTACAAAGTCGGTGTGACAGTTTCTGTCGAACTTGTGGGGCAGTGGCGTGATGGTTGGTGTGATGATTGGCATAAATTGTGGGTAATTTTGTTGTATAAATAATATATAGAACTTATTGAAATATTAATCTTTAGTTATGACTTATTGAAAAACAAGTAGTCTAAATAAGACCTAAGCCAAAATCTCACAAAAAATTTTATTATAATATTATATTCTCTATATAAAAAGTGGAAAATATTAAGTTTCTCCTCCTATGCTATTAACACAAAATTATATATTTTTCCCTTAGTTAATTAAAAATATTACAATTTTCTCCTTTTATTTTAATTTCATTAATATTTTTATCAAATTTTATTTATTAGCTAATGTATAATTATTCTAATTTATGTGTCATTATTACATTAGTTTAATAAATTTCACAACTCAGTATGGTACCAATATAGTATATATGAGATTAATTATAATAATCATTAAAGAACATATAATACTACTAATAAAAAATATTATAACTACTAATTGTGAATAATAATTATACATATATTTATTCCTCCTGTCGGTATTAACACAAAATTTCAATTTTTCCCCGGTTAATAAAAAATTTCCAATTTTGTCCTTTTATTTCAATTTCAATAACATTTTAATTTTGTAATATAATACTTTGAATCTTAATATTTACTGTCAAGATTTATAATTAATTAAAAACAATTATATATTAATAATTACATGTGTATATCGATAGCAATCAATTTAGCACATGCTTAGCATGTGCCAAACACTAGTTTTATAAAAGTGCCACTCAAAATAAAATAGATCTTTAAGAAAAAGTTGGCTTATGAGTCTTCCCTCAAAAACCCTTAAGTTAAATGATAGGCGTTGAAAGAGGTGCTAATTTGAAGTTAATTTTTTCATTTCTTCTGTTCAGTAATTAGTGGAATTAGTTCACGAATTATTTTTTTAACAAAAATATATTGCCAAAAAAATTATGGCCTCATTTGGCAATCGGCTTTAAAGTCATTTTTTATCTTTTTACATAAAATCAAAAAGCTAAAAAGCCTCATTTTTTTAACTTAAAGGCTTTTAGTCTTTTTGTTTTATACATAATTTTTTTAAATATTTTTTTAAAATGTCATAACTTTTATTATACAAATCTATTTTTTATAAAAATTATATTTTTAAAATGTACTCGTCAAAATCTATCAAACAAGATCCATATTAAATATAAAATTATCTAAAAGTAAAATTTAGAAAATTATAGCAACTTTAAGTCTTTGGCTTAAAGTCACCCCATAACTCTCCTAAACAAACTTTTAACCTTTTGGACTTAAAATAGTTTTAAGCAGAAATCCTGACTTAAAGTCAAGTTGCCAAATGAGGCCTATATGAGAAAGATTTTTTAGTAGTAATTTAAAAAGCATAAATTAGGGATAGGTCCCGTTTTGAAAGATTGTTTATGAATAAATCCCTTTCAAAAGTTATAATTCCACTAGGTTCTGTTTTAAATTTTCTAGAAATATTTTGACCTTTACACTCTTTAATTGTTAGTAATGCCATGACGATATATATGGAATGATGCTTACACTCCTGATTGTTAGAAATGATTGTTAGAAATGACGTGACGATATATATGAAATGATGCATGTACTATCATTATGAACCACAACCAACATGCCACCTCTTAAATGATGTCATTCTAAGTAATGTTCACATTGATAACATACCATTCTAACAAATGAATTAAGAATAAAGTACTATGAAGGCAAGTAGAATTAATTCTCATACAGTATTCTACAAAAGAATTCGTTTTTCAATTTACTAAACTTTCAATTCGACAAAGTAACAAAAAAACTAAAATAGTATTAAACCATCGAGTTTTTACACAAAAAAAAACATTTGTAAAAATTTCATAGTCATAGAATTAGGTTATATATGACTTTCATAAAGAAAAAAAAAGCAATACAAATTTCATAAATCTATTATTTTATTTTATTTTTGCAAAAAACTCACAAAATTTAGAATAATCTATTCAGTCGTATAAACTGTTGGAAATAGTGAATTCAAATGACCTTTTTCTAGAATTGATTTTTGGCCATTATTCTATAATTGATTTCTAAATTCAATTGGCAATTCAATTGGTCATTCAATTGGCAGTTGAATTTCGAAATCAATACCATTCATTGGCAATTGATTTTCATATTCATTTCTTTTGTAACCTTCCATGAGAGAAGTTCTATATAAGAACTCCTCCAGTATTCTGCAAAGGTATGAAGGTATGTGTGGAAAACAGAATACAAGAATATGAGAGATACAAATTCTGATATACAAGTTGTAAAAGAGAGAAAGACAGACGAGATATTTTCGAGTAACCGATCTTTGGAGGTGTTCTGTGAGACCCCGTACCATTTTATTTTGTGATATATATACGTTTGACGTGTTTCTTTCATTTTATGTATATCATCGATGATTAGTTTATGCTTAAGTGTTGTAGAACAGCATGTGTAGATGTATTTTACGCTTTCTCGGGTTTGGTTAGGGCTCGTTTGGCTAGTGTTTGGGCTGAAAAACCTGTTTAATGCAAAGATCGCATTTCCCCAACTGTTCAACTGACTAGATGGGTTGCCCCAGTCGACTGGGAGGACAGTAGGTCGATCTAGTTGACTGGATTGTGAGATCAGTCGACTGAAGTGAGGCAATGGAAGCATTTTATAGATCTGGAACACCTTCAGTCGACTGAGTTGGACCCTTCAGTCGACTGGGCAACTATTTTGCCAAGCCTATATATATTCCAGTGCCCTTTTCATTTTCAGAACTCTCTTTTTCTCTCAACTCTTTGCCTTCTCTCTAGAATTTTATGTTGCTTGAGCCTAGTTTTTGATGATCCACTTGTGGATCCTTGCTATTCACGCTGTTAACTTCCCGTTCATCTGGTCAGATTCTCGTTCTGACGAAGTTCGAATTTTGAGGCTTCGAGTTTCGACTCATTGAGGTAGGATCCTAGACTATGTTGTCTTTAAAGGGTGTTACATGCAATTTTACGCTTTTCTACCGGTTGAAGATGCCACATATCATATTGTATGTTTTTAAACCATGTTTATGCGGATAAAAATCTTGTTTTACGCTTTTCTTAGTATATTACATGTGGTATGATGTTATGAGTTTGGTGAGAGGAACCTTTTGGGTTAGACTCACAGTGTTATGTGTTTGGTGAAAGGAACCTTATTGGGTTGGACTCACACGCGTGTGTAAGGATTCTGATGTGATAATAAAAAAGGACCGTGCTGAGATATACAGATCGAGTTAATATGGGCATGAGTTGCTCTTCGGTGAAAGACAGAAAAACTGCACAGAATGGGTTTCTCTACCCGCCGACTAGTGAACTGAGAAAGGACGCAGGTCGAGTCAGAAGTATAGGGCGTCCAATTACTTCACGGGCCTCGTGATGGCCGGGTGGTGGTAACGTGACGGGGTCTATATGCTCGTTCAGCATCAATGCCTATGTTTTAAATCTATGAGTTGGAAGAATCATGTGGATATGATGGTAATATGTGTGTGTGCATGCGTGTGTACACGTTGACAAACTTGGGGTTTTTTGTACTAAAAACCTTTTGAGTAAACCTTATGCTATGTGATTGTATATCATGCTTTACTGCATCATACTCTGTTTCTATTAGGCTTCGACTCACGTAATGGGATTTGTTAAAACCTTTTTCAGGTGTTGAGGATGATAATCATGAAGAGATGATATAGCCGTGGTAGCGGAAGACTGTTATATAGTTTTTCTTTTTGTTATGTAAACATGTATGTCTACATATGTTGCCTTTTCTTAAAGACATGTTTGTAAGCCATGAGGCAAGTTATATTATGTATGTATTTTATCAGAGAGATGAACCTTGGATACTCTTTTAAACAGTTGTAATTTTGGTTGTATGGTTTATTAGTAAAAATCCTATCTTTTTACAAAACTGGTAATTCGGTGGGTTTTTCACGTGACCCTAGATTTCGGGAGATGACAACTTGGCATCAGAGCTCTGTGTTCGAATACCTAAGAGCCTTGGGAAGGGGTACCTCATCCAGTGAGGATGACTGTATATGCTTGCTTGCATGTGTTTAAGTATTTTTATAACATGCTAATAGCTTATTAAGCATGATAGGTTGTGATTATGTGAGCATGGAGGTGGGACCTCAAGATCGATTAGTCTTGCCTTAGGGCATTTGGATCAATAAATTTAGAAGCCATGTTAGAAACGCATTTGGCCGACGTGTTTTCTAGCAAAGAACCCGAATAGGTTATCTAAATTGATGCGTTTGTCTTGTTAGTTCTCCTCAATATGTGAGACGTGTTTATGAAATCTTAAATGATTGTGTTAGCATGTTTATGTGTATTATGTTTTTATGTTAGTGGCAGCATACTATAGGAAAGCTTATCATGTTATATTATCTTCGTGTAGAACTATGTCCACGCGGGGAGGATAGGGATGGGGTCGTGGCCGAGGCCGAATCCATGGTCGAGGTCGAGCATATGTTCAGGTTCTAGAAGAAGGGGACGTTCATACTCCGCAAGAACAGGTGGACGGTGTTAACATTGTACAGGAGATGCTGGCTACCATGAGAACGATGGTTGAGGTGACTAGGGCAGGAGTGAGGGCTCCTAAGCCAAGGGCATCTGTGGCAATGAGGGACTTTCGGAGGTTGGATCCTCCAACCTTTTCTGGGGACCCAAACCGCAAAGTTGCTACCAAGTGGTTGGAAGTAACCACGACGATCTTGGATACTCTAGAGATTGAGAAAGATGTCTTGCGGGTTAAGTTAGTGGCGTTCCAGCTTTGAGAGGATGCAAGAGAGTGGTGGAAGTTTGCCAAAACCATGGTGGATGATACGTGGACTGCTTTTACTAGAGCCTTTGTGGAGAAGTACTTCTTGAGATCTTCGATGAATACATACCAAGAGGAGTTCCTCTCCCTCATTCAGGGGAACCTTATCGTGGTCTAGTATAAGGCTAGGTTCACGAATCTGTCACGGTTTTCCTCTGAGATGGTGTCAACGGAGGAGTTGCGTACCAGAACGTTTAAAAGGGGCCTTCGATCTGGTATCAAGAATAGAATTGCAGCACTAGATTTGTGTGTTTACATTGATATGGTGGAAGCTGCTATTCGAGTAGAGAACTCGATGGCAGAGAGCCGCAAAGTTAGGGAGCATAGAGGCCAGTAGAGTGATGGAGGTACACAGTTCCAGGGGCGCGGGAAAAAGAGCCAGTGGTTGTTTGGACTGAGTTCCCATTTTGTGGGATCGTATCAGCCACAGTTTTCTATGCCAGCACCTTCAGTAGCCTCTACAGGAAAGCTGGAGTAGAGAGAGGTCACTTGTTACCGATGTAGACAGTTAGGGCATCGTTCATTTGAGTGCCCGCTGAGAGGCCAGGTCCAGAGTTCAGCGCCTGTCCAGTCACGGTTGCAGTTACAGTCACAGTCGCAGGGAAGAGACCCACCCGTGTGTTTTGAGTGTGGTCAGTCTGGCCACATTCGTAGATACTATCCCCGAGGAGGGAATATTCAGAGTGTGACGGGAGCGTCACTTGCTCCATCTGCCCAGAAACGACAGGCTCTACAGCAACCGAGAGCTCAGACGTCTAGGTTTACAGAAGGACGTGCTTCAGCGCAGTCTGTGAGGCAACAGACGGCTCAGAGTTATAGTGGGCATGCCAGAACACCGCAGGCCAGAGCTTATGTTCTTGCTGATCCCAGTGCTTTCAAAGCACCAGTAGTGCCTGATGCTACAGCTACTCTGTCCATGATCAGAGGTACTCTTCTAGTCTATAGATCGTGGGCTAGTGTTCTTATCGACACGGGAGCATCACATTCATTTATTTCTTATGCTTTTACATCTGCATTGGGGTTAGAGGCAGACTTATTGGGTAGTGCGTTGAGTGTAGAGACCCTAGTTAGTGGGAGTGTGGTGTTGAGTAGAGTTTGCAGATCCTGTGAGTTAGGCGTTACCAATCATTTTTTAGAGTGTGACTTTCTCATTTTAGACATGACCACGTTTGATGTCATCCCAGGGATGGACTGGCTGACTACCTACCATGCCTTTATAGATTACGAATGATGGAGAGTGTCGATCTGTACACCACAAGCTGACTGCTTTTGCTTTGTGGGTGATCGAGATGTGGGCTTGGTGTCTATGCCTGGTGTTGCTCGGAATTGAGGGATCTTGGCTTTCCTCTTTTTTGCTCTCAAGATGGATGAGCTGGTTGAGGTTCGAAGGGAGCTACCCCCTGTGGTGTGTGACTATCCAAATGTCTTTCCCGACGATCTGTTTGAGTTACCACCGAGTCAAGATGTGGATTTTGCTATTGATCTTATTCCGGGAGCTACTCCCATCTCTACGCCATCTTATTGCTTTGCACCTACTGAGTTGTGAGAACTCAAGGTGCAGCTGCAGGAGTTGCTTGGCAAAGGATTTGTGCATCCTAGTACGTCGCCATGGGGAGCTCCAGCTCTTTTTGCGAAAAAGAAGGATGGGTCTTTGAGACTGTGCATAGATTATAGGAAGCTGAATCAGGTGACGGTGAAGAACAAGTATCTAATACTAAGGATTGATGACTTGTTTGATCAGTTAAAGGGGTCGTGCTGCTTTTCAAAGATTGACTTGAGGTCAGGGTATCACCAGCTGAGGATTAAGGACGAGGACATAGCGAAGACTGCCTTTCGGACTCGTTATGGTCACTATGAGTTTCTGGTTATGCCGTTCGGTTTAACGAATGCTCTTGCGACGTTTATGGGTTTGATGAACCGTATTTTCCATCTATATTTGGATAGTTTTGTAGTTGTGTTCGTGGATGATATTCTTATCTATTCACCCACGAGAGAGATGCATAAGGAGCATCTGCATATTGTCCTACAACTTTTGAGAGAGCATCGCTTATATGCGAAGTTCGAGAAGTGCTAGTTTTGGATGTCAGAGGTGAGATTTCTTAGACACATGGTGTCGAAAGATGAGGTATCTGTGGATTCGTCGAAAACTGATGCCGTGATGGATTGGCAGCGACCGAAGAATGTCTATGAGATCTGTAGTTTTCTGGGTTTGATAGGTTACTATCGACAGTTCGTGAAGAACTTTTCTAGGCTTGTAGCACCGATGACGCGTCTTACGAGGAAAGGAGACATGTTTGTGTGGAGTGAGTCCTGTGAGTCAGCTTTCCAGGAGCTGAAGAGGAGATTAACCAGTACACCTGTGTTGATTATTCCTGAGCGAGGTTTAGGTTACACAGTGTATTGCGACACGTCACATGATGGTCTGGGTTATGTTCTAATGTAGGGAGGTAAGGTTGTGGCTAATGGATCTCGGTAGTTGAAGACCCACAAGAAGAACTATCCGACACACGATCTAGAGTTGGCAACCGTGGTCTTTGCCTTAAAGACATGCAACATTACCTATATGGTGAACACTTCGAGGTTTTCTCTTATCACAAGAGTTTAAAATACTTGTTTTCACAGAAAGACTTGAATCTTCGCCAACGACGATGGATAGAGTTGTTGAAAGACTATGACTTTGACTTGTAGTATCATCTAGAGAAGGTCTATGTTGTGGCTGATGCCCTTAGTAGGAGATCATACGGTTCGTTAGCTTCTGTGGCTATACGTGAGTGGAACATGCTTGGAGAGATTGGTGAGTTTGACTTACATCTCAGGGAGACAAGGAAGGGTGCGACCTTATTTTCAGTAGCTTTATGACCTGCATTGGTTACACGTGTGCTAGTGGCTCAGTAGACAGATCAAGAGGCTCAGATGATACGGGACCGCATTGCCTGTAGGAAGGACACAGCGAGATGGGCTGTAAACTCAAATCAGAGTTTGAGATTGACTGAAAGATTGTTTGTACCAGAGTCGTGCCGTGCTAAGGTGCTACATGATTTTCATCATTCACATCTTGCAGTGCATCCAGGAGACACGAAGATGTATCATGATATGCGCTGTCAGTTCTGGTGGACGAGATTAAAGAGGGATGTGATTTGGTTCGTTTCCCGGTGCCTTACTTGTCAGCAGGTAAAGGCAAAACATTAGAGGCCAGTAGGGTTGTTACAGCCATTGTCGATATCTGAGTGGAAGTGGAAGAATATCACGATGAATTTTGTACCAGGACTTCCTCAATCACCGAAGGGATATGATGCTGTTTGGGTGGTGGTTGATAGGTTGACGAAGTCTTCACATTTTCTTCCCATTCGAGTGAGGGATTCAGTGGGCAGATTGGGTAGGTTGTATGTCCGTGAGATAGTCCGGCTGCACAGAGTACTTGTGACTATTGTTTTCGATCGAAACCCTCATTTTACATCTCACTTTTGGCAGGGTCTTCAGGTAGCCCTAGGAACAATCTTAACCTTCAGCACAGCTTTTCACCCGCAGACAGATGGTCAGTCTGACAGGACCATACAGATTTTAGAGGACATGTTGAGAGCCTGTGTGCTTGATTTTCAGGGTTCTAGGGAGGATCATCTACCGTTGGCAGAGTTTACAAACAACAACAGCTATCAGTCTAGTATTGGGATGGCACCGTATGAGGCTTTGTATGGTAGGCCGTGTAGATCACCTGTGTGTTGGACAGATGTAGGAGAGACCACCGTTTTGGGACTCGACTTGGTACGAGAGACGACAGAGAAGATTACCGTGATTCGCCAACGTCTGATAACAGCTTAGAGTTGCTAGAAGCGTTATGCATATCAGAGGAGAAGGCCATTGGAGTTTGTAGTGGGGGATCATGTGTTCTTAAAGGTCTCACCACGTAGAGGTTTGATGAGATTTGGCCGTAGCGGGAAGCTATTGCCGCGTTTCATTGGACCATTTGA
>JAULJZ010225519.1:0-17336 GCA_032270985.1 Heliamphora pulchella
AGATAAATTTATTTGTTTACATTTTCTGTGTTCATATGCAAATACATACAGATAAATTTATCTGTTTGCATTATTTGTGTTCATATGCTTAACAGATAAATTTATCTATTTGCGTATTAAATAGATGAATATCAAACAGATAAATTTATCTGTTTGGAGAGTATTATCGTGAGAAATTGTGTAATTGAACTTTACATATTAAAATTTTTATTAATAAATTTTACGTATTAAAATTTATTTTTTTAAACCTTTAACTGAAAGCCTTTAATAATACTAGCTGCATAATAAGCACTCGGAAGTTTTTAAATTAAGAATGGAATGGTGCACATATAGTTTGTTTACATCTCGAAATACAATATTGTGAACGCTGCCTTCATCCTAGGCGGACCGACACTTCGCAGGAATGAGTGTGGTGTTGCCGCACTGCGTTTTGTGTACTTTTAATTGTTGTTATAAAAAAAAATTGTCGTTAAAAATTAAAATAAAAAATTATTAACTATTCTCGAAATAGTACATGATCTTTTTTTCCATGATGCCCGCGACAAATGAAACTGTCTAAATATATAATAAGTCTTCATTGGCTTTCTAGCTTTAAATCACTTTAAGTTAAAAAGTCAACAAAATTATTTGCTTAGAAAAATAATAATTTTTAAGCCATCAAAAAACCAAACATAAGTTTTATGTGAAATTTCATAGTTGTCATTTAGCATTAATGAACTGGGATATGATTGTTTAGCTGTAATTTATGTAATTTTATATATAGAAAGATAAACAATTAAAAATTATTATGACAAAAACTAAAAAACTTAAAAACAAATAAGCTAAAATCTAAGGCCAACTCTACTTTAGTGAATGCAGGGTCAATTTGACCCCATCAAAAAAATATAATTAATGTTATGATAATATATAAATACTACAAATTATCTCAAATACATCGCACAAGATTACTTCTCTCTGTATTTATATTTCAAATACATATGATATATTCTTAGTTGTTAAAAGGCCACAACATAAAATTTCACAAATTATAAATTTATGCCTTGTTTGGCAACCCGACTTTAAGTTTGGATTTTTGCTTAAAGTCAATTTAAGCTAAATAAGCAAAAGTTCATTTGATGAATCAAATTGGTGACTTTAAGGCAAAAGATAATAGCCAAAAAGTTTGGCTTAAAGTAGTTTCAAGCCAAAATATTTTTAAGTAAAAAAAAAGTTATACTTTTAAAATTTAATTTTACATAATTTTATATTTAATAAAGATCTTTTTTGATATAAAATCTAAAATATAAAATCTCATTGAATACAATTATAAAAGTTTATGCATAATTTTTTGTCAAAACAATAGTATGATTATATTCAAAAGATATTCTATTTATTAATTGTAACACTTAATTTAGTTTGTATTATATTGATTATAGATGATTAATTATTATTTGCTGTAAAAATTATTATTCTATAATTTCTAAATGATCTCATCAACTAAAATTCTTGGATTCGCCACTACTAAAAGCTGGGGTTAAAAAATGACGCTTTTTGACTTTTTTTGTTTTTTTTACATTGAAGGCTAGGGGTCTTGGTAAAAGAAATCAAGATTGGAATCCCTTCACATGACCAACCGGCCTCAAAACTCCAATCACTTGAAAACGTAACATGTTTGGTATAATAATATTTTTTCAGTGAAGTATTTATCGCTGTCATTTGGTCAGAGTACTATGTAGACAATGTGCTATGGAACTCAAAAAAATATTTAATAAATAATTATTCATAAAATTTTGTATTTAAGGACTAATTGCCAATATATGGATATACATCATATATTCACTACTCATTACTCATTTCTAAATGTATTTTTCAACAAAAGAGCAAAACAATCAAAACATTATTAATAAAAAAATAAATAAAAAATTTTCAATAGACTCACCCACATTTTTTTACCATATATATATATATATATATATATATATGTGTGTGTGTGTGTGTAATTGTTATTACCTGTGCCTAAAGCCAATTGATTATTATATTTTAGTAATTTAAGAGTAAAACATAAAATAATATTAATAATTTAATAATTAGTTAATCAACTAATTTTAAGGTGATCAATTAAAAATGATTTTGTTAATTTATGAAGATAAAAAAATAAATACGACGATAATAAAAAATAAAAATAAAATTATTTTTTATTAGATTAATAAAAAAAAGTTTTTACTTTGCCTACAATTGTTTTCATCCCTTAACTATTATCCAATGGAAGAGAGAAGGCTGTGAAAAAAAATATAGATTTGTTGTGAGAAGAAAAAAAAGTGCCAAATGGGAATGCTGTGAGAGAAAAGGGCATTAAAGTGTGGGAGAAGAAAGAATCATTAGAGCAGTTAATCTTGAGAAGGGATCTAACGGTGAAAAAGGTATCAAGTATATAACTGTCACATTAATTCTGTGTTTTTGTAATATAAATAGATATTTAATTTTAAAAATTTAAGAGTGAAATGAAAAATAATATCAATAATTTAATAATTAGTTAATTAGTTAATTTTAAGACACTCAATTAAAAATATAATTTTATTAATTTTTTAATTTATAGATGTAAAGAATAAAAAAAATAACAAAAAGAAAAACTACATTAGTTTTTTATTGGATTAGTCAAAGGATAAACAATAAAAAATAATATTTTTTAATTTAATTTTTTATAAAGAAGAACATGAGAGAGGAGAGAAAAAAAATAAAAAGTCAAGATTGTTTCCTTTTAATGGTTAGATTTTTTATATATACATAAATGTCACATTAAAAATTTTATATTGTATAATAGATAGATAGTCAATTCATTAAATTTAAGAGTGAAACAAAAAGTGACCCCAATAACTTAATAATTTGTTAATTAGTCAATTTTAAGACATTCAATTAAAAATATAATTTTATTGGTTTTTAATTTATAGATGTAAAAAATAAAGAAAAATAAAAAATGTAAAACCTAATTTATTTTTTTATTGAATTAGTAAAAGAAAAAGTAACAAAAATTAATATTCTTAATTTACTTTTTTATAAAGAATAACATGAGGGAGGAGAGAGAACAAAATAAAATATTAAGATTATTTCATTTCAATAGTTAAATTTTTTACGCCTGTACAAATGTCACATAAAAAATTCTATATTATATAATACATAGATATCCAATTCTAGAAATTTAAGAGTGAAACAAAAAGTAATATTAACAATTTAATAATTGTTAATTAGCCAACTTTAATGTACTTAATTAAAAATATAATTTTATTATTATTTTTAATTTATAGATGTAAAAAATAGAAACAATAACGAAAGTAAAACCTATATTATTTATTTTATTGGATTAGTAAATGAGAAGTAATAAAAATTAGTATTTTTTTATTTACATTTTCATAAAGAAGAATATGAGGGAGGAGAGAGATCAAAATAGAAGGCAAAAATTGTTCCATTTCAATGGTTAAATTTTTGACACCTATACAAATATCACGTCAAAAATTATATTTTGTATAATAGATCGATATATATATATATATATATGTATCTAATTTTAGAAATTTAAAAGTGAAATAAAAAGTACTATCAACAATTTAATAAATAGTTAATTAGCCAACTTTAAGACACTCAATTAAAAATATAATTTTATTAGTTTTCTAATTTATAGATGTAAAAAAATATAAAAAATAAAAAAATTAAAAATTATATTATTTTTTCATTGAATTAGTAAAGGAGACGTAATAAAAATTAATGTTTTTGTTATTTACTTTTTTACAAAAAAGAATATGAAGGAGGAGAGAGAATAAAATAGAAGGTCAAGATTGTTTTATTTCAATACTTAGATTTTTGATATCTACACAAATATCACATAAAAAATTTTATATTGTATAATAGGTCTATATATATATATATATATATATATATATATTCAATTTTAAAAATTTAAGAGTGAAGTAAAATGTAATATCAACAATTTAATAAGTAGTTAATTAGCCAACTTTAAGGCACTCAATTAAAAATATAATTTTATTAGTTTTTTAATTTATAGATGTAAAAAAATATAAAAATAAAAAAATTAAAAACTATATTATTTTTTCAATGGATTAGTAAAGGAGATGTAATAAAAATTAATAATTTTGTTATTTACTTTTTTACAAAGAAAAATATGCAGAAGATGAGAGAACAAAATAGAAAGTCAAGATTGTTTTATATCAATGGTTAGATTTTTTATACCTACACAAATATTACATCAAAAATTTTATATTATATAATAGATATCTAAAAAATAAATATAATGGGTATTTGCTAATTAACTGGCCGCTATATGGTATTCTGTAGAACTAAAAAAGGAAACAAAGATAACATGAATATTCATAGAAGGCTTTAGCCAAAAAAATATCAATTCTACCGCACATTCCTCTTCCTTCTTTACAATTTGTCATTTAAAAAGTGATATTATTTTCTCTTTCTAGTTTCTATTCTCTCTTATGCACTTCTTAACTTTTCTATTCGACTAGATGTTTTTTGATTTTATGTTTAAGTTAAAATAAATTGTATAAAAAATAAAATGAATGAAAAATAAGAGAGACTCAATACATATATGAATTTGTGTTTGTCAAAAAGAGTATGTGAAAGAGAGAACGCAAAAGTATTTATGAATATATATATGAATTTGTTTGTACAAATATTGGCACATAGGATATTTTAATCATATTAGATATTTTTGTCAAGTAGGATACTTTTGAAAAAATAATCCATTTTATTATGTACATAGATACTATCAACCAACCCGTGTTATGGACAAATATTAATTTTATATTAAATACTATCGTATATTTTAAAATTATATGTGAATTCAATAAACTTAGAATACTATTAAACGTATTGAACTATTTAAATTTAATAATTCAATGCAATTATTTATTTGAGTTGTTTTAGTCAAAATCCTGCAACATTTTTAATAATCTCTATTGAGTTTTCATACAATATATATATATATCTAAATTATATTATTTAAAAGATATAAGTCGTGCGTTGCACGGGTTTAGTTCTACTATGAGATATTTTAAAACTGCTAATCAGAATAAAAAATGCCACAAAAGCACTATTTTTTTTTTTATAAAAAAAGTCAATTTTTTACTCACAGTTTTTAAAAAATTTTATTTGTAGAATAAGTTTATCGTTTTAAATAATAGTATAGATTTCATAATTTTTCAATTGAATTCGATTGATTTTGTTTTCTTCTTGTCGAGCAAGTGATTTTCTTGATAGCAAATATACGTTGCACTAAATTTTTAGACATTATTATATTATTTGCTTGAGAAGGTCGGTTTCAATAAGTAAATGATGACACGCCTAAAGCAAATATATGTGCCTGCTTTTTCCTTCATTGCTGGCAATGGCATACTTAACCTAATTTGCAGGCCATAAAGGCGGTCACTTAATGCAGTAAGACTAGTAGTAAGCAACCCCTTTCTTCTTTTCATAGTCTTCAACTGGATGTTGATTTTCAATGGAAAGAGAGAGGGTGCATATTGATGGGATCTAATGAGATGGCAGGATTTAATATATTGCAATAAAAGCAATGGGCTTTTAAAGTGGTAAATTATTAGAGATATATTTATATATTTTGTGTCATTATTTGGCACTTTTAGCTGGCATGAAAATTTTCCATATACTTTAAGTGCGATATTCTTATCTCTCAAATCTTCAATAGAAGTGGATAAATACTCTTTTACTCTCAATGCTTTTTGCGACGTCATTGCATTGGAACACTGCTTAAATAATGACACTGTATATACTTTTTAAATTATTGAATCATTTTTTCATATACTATATATTATTTTGATGTTTAGATTTGTTAGGTGTTGTTTTTATTTTCTCCTCGTATGATTTTATGGTTTTCACAAACATAAAAAGCCTATCGACCGAACAAAAAAATTTTCAAAATTTATTTATGGTGGTGAACAATTTTAAAATTTTTATTTCCGGAATTTTTGCTTTAAATTGTTTTCAAATGCTCAAAAACTATTTCCACTCCAAAAGTAGGATGAGTTTTTCTGTTTGCAAAAATATTTCCGATACGTATTTTATAAAATTGTCCGTGAAAATAGAAAATCCGTATCAGTTTTCTGATACTATGGACTCTCTCTCTCTCTCTCTCTCTCTCTCCTTTTCTAGCATGGACTTACCTCTAATCTTAGGGCAGCAGTAGTCAAGGGTAGTCCTTCAATTTCTTGGTCTTATACTAACCG
This sequence comes from Heliamphora pulchella, assembly GCA_032270985.1. NCBI lineage: Eukaryota > Viridiplantae > Streptophyta > Magnoliopsida > Ericales > Sarraceniaceae > Heliamphora > Heliamphora pulchella. Next base: position 6,243 of record JAULJZ010225519.1, read on the forward strand.
GCCACGTGTTCCATTTCTCTCTCTCTCTCCCTCTCCCTCTCTCTCTCTCTTTAGGGCAGCAGTAGTCAAGGGTAGTCCTTCAATTTCTTGGTCTTATACTAACCGGCCACGTGTTCCATTTTTACTGAATAAGGGCTTTAATTCTTGGTGTCTAACCTACCAATTCATGAGGATCATAACCATAGGGGTGTCTTTAATCTCACATGCCAACCCATGCATGTTAGGTACAAAGGATAGTACTGTAGGAAAGTGATGTAATGCCATGTGTTTCCATCTAACCTGGGCTTCATATTAAAGTAAGCATTAACTTAGTCTCATCTTTTCCCATATAATTAAATAAGATTCAAGGGCACCTCTTAATTGATTTCTTCTGTACATGTATCATTTTGAATTCTTAATTTGGTCCTTGAGAAAGACTTTCAGAAACTCTTATCCCCAAGTCCCAACTATTTACAGCAGCACAGATAAGGGGGTTTTATTTTTCATTGGATTTGTTCTACTTGAGCAGGATCCAAAACCTATTTACTTTCTTTAATATTGTTTTGTTCTGCATGGGATCCATGGAATACGTCCACATGACATGGAAAATTTGAATGTTATACGTATATCACTTTTGAATAAGCCATAATGTGATTTCTACTGAGTAAATTTTCTCTCTCTGACACATATATGTATCATATATCTCTACTACTCTAAAATAAGTATAATTGATTTAGAGATATGATGTATTTCTCTCTCACCTACATGTTTTCTTTTTTTTAGGTTCGGTCTAATCGACCATATTAATAATGAGCGGATACAAAATCTCACATGTTATATAATTACATGCATACATCTCTTAGTGAGTGATTATTCTAAATTTTATATATTTCACATTTTGTGAGATTAATTATTCAATGAATAATTAATCTTCCATAATTATTGCATTTGAAAAAGAAAATTACATTCCCGTAGAATGTATAATCCAACTATATATGCATTTAATTTGTTTATTCAAATATGCCCTTAATTAGTTAGTTCTTTGCCTATGAATTTGGACCGTGAAAATCTCAGAGAATATTCGCGTAACCACTCAATCTTGTAAGAAAAGCCCATGGAATGAGTTTAGGGTGAATTAGCTTGTAAAGCAAATTATAGGATCCTAAGCATTTTGTTGTGATATTTCATTAGAAGAAGATATTCCGGATACCCATTTTGGTATAGTTAAGTTCGGAATGTGTGCACAAGATTTTGAGTAATTATTTACTATTTTTAAAGTACTATGTGCTATTATTTACATAGTGGTCTCAACCAGTGATGTAGTAATAACTTTTAGTGATAAAATAATGTTGATTTGGCTATGTTAAGCAATTCAGAGACAAAAATAACTCGGGTTATGCTTTCTAGATATTTTTTTACTTATAAGAGTAGTACCTAAACAATACTACATCATATTGGAAGAATATTGAATATTTTCTATTTCTTAAGGGTGGGGATAGAGAGCACGAAGGGATGGCTACACACCTCAACTAAATAAGGTGGGCCAGTTCTGAATTTGATCAATTCACCTAAGTCTTCCCAATTTGGATTCTTCTGATTGAAAGCCAGCTCATTTCTCGCCAGCCTTAGGGACCAAAGAGATGCATACAGAAGGACCGACCAGATTCTATTGGCAAAACTTTTCCTTGATTACATGAGCTACCAGTTAATGAGCTCTGGGATAATCCGAGGACTAACCCACTCACACCCCCACCATCGAAAAAGCATGCACCAGACAATCCAAGGTTTGTGACGGAGTAAGAGTAAATGAGAGCATGATTCCATTGAAACCTCGCAAAAAGAAGAAGCACTGGATACATTAGTCCCCATGATTCCTCTTTTTAGCAGCAGCTCTTTGGAAGCAATTCTTCCTTGGGCTGCTAGCAAGATAAATACTTGAACTTTAGAGGGTACACTATCATGCCAAATTCTGTTTAAATGTGAACTTGTTAAACCATCATTGAGGGATATGATCCTTCGCATTGACTTGGATGAGAAAAAATCATGCTTGTCAGCTAGCCAGGTCAGGTGATCACTTTTGGCTGTGCCAATCTTAGCATTCCTCAAATCCAGTAGATGGTTCAGATCTTCACTCTCCCATTCATAAAGGCTCCCGCGAAAACATAGGTATCACTGATGAGCTTATTGACCACACTAATATAATTCTTTGACAGATGCCAATTTCTGTGTCGATAAGGCATGAAGTCTTCAAAATTTGGCTTTGAGAGGTGTTTGTGAAATCCAACAATCCTCCCAAAATAGTGGATGAACCATCACCAATCACCACCCTATAATTTCCAGCATATAAGGAACCAATCACAGATGCTGCCATGCCTTCCTGAAGTATGTCTTTCACACAACTGAAGGCTTCTTGTCTAACATACTGAAAGGGAACCAATTTGAGAAAACATCACCATACTTGAGCTGAATTATTTGTCTCCAAAGGGACTTCTTCTCCACATCAAATCTCCACCACCATTTCGTTAGAAGCACTGAATTCGAGAGGCTTAGATTAGGGATGCCCAACCCACACACCTCCTTAGGCTTGGAAACCTGGCCCCATTTAACCAGATGAAATTGGCTTTCTCAATAATGCCACCCCAAAGAAATCTGCTCTGAATTTTGGTAATATACTTGAGGGCAACTTTTGGCATCTTGTAGAGGGACATGTAATAGATAGGAAGGCTTGCTAGGATTGATTTAACCAACTGAACTTTGCCTGCCAGGGACAACCATTTCCTCTTTATTGATTTGAGCTTCTTGTTAAGTTTGGCTACTAGGGGCTCCCAGCTCTTGACTGATTTGGCGTTAGAGCCAACAACCAGCCCCAAGTACTTAATGGGTAAGGATAGTATTGGGTAGTTGAACACAGCAGCAAGGTGCTATAATTGGCTGTTTGGAACACCCACACCACACATAACACTCTTTTGTTAATTAATCTTTAATCTAGAAATTAGCTCAAAACATTAAAGGATCCTCTTGAGACTCTTCAGTTCTTTCATATTTTTGTTACAAAAGGTAATAGTATCATTTTAAACTTTTGTAACTATTGAGCATTGCACAAGAATCTATCCAACCTAGACCACAAGGCCTCTTGTTACATGTTGAACCATGTGAATTTTCTACCTACCATGGGGCTATTGATCAGCTGAGAGTCAAGGATATAAGCATGGAAATCTCTCATGCCACCCTGGGGTCTGTTGCATCCAGATATCTCAAAGGGACTTAGTACCTCATTAAAATCTCCACCAATACACCATGGTAGATCAAAGGTGGCAATAAGGTGCCTCAACTAATCCCATAAGGCAGCCCTTGCAATCCTGTCATTAGGAGCATAGATGTTTCCCACTATGCATTCAAAGCCCTCAGAGAGGGTTCCCCTTAAGATGATGTAGTTTTAGTGGATGTGCTGCTCAATGAGGTGAAAAAATTCATGCTCCCATATAGATATTAGACCACTAGAGGTTCCTTGAGAACTTGAAGCTAACCAATCACACTCTGCATGTCCCTAGATTTGTCTAACTTTTCTAATGGTAACTTCCTCCCACTTGGTTTCCTAGATAAGGAGGAATTGTGGCCTTCTTCTTGCACAAAGCTTTTTCACCATTCTCCTTTTCTCCATCCTCCTCAACCCCCTTGTGTTCCTGGACACAATCTTCATTGAACATGGTGTTGGCTAGCCTCAGCTAACAGGCTAATATCCTCATTACCATTCAGCTCTATAATTCTATCAACAATTATGTCTTCACTCTCACTGAAGATGAGTCCCATTTGTTTTCTAGTTTCAAGCACCAATAGTGCCTCCTTTTTTATCAGAAAATTACTATTTTGGATATCAAATGTTGAGATAGATGTTTGATCTAAAACAACTTTTACCCCTTGCTGTTTCCTCGAGCTTTGTGGCTTCTTTTTGAGGTAATTTTCTCTGATCTTTACACAACCCATCTCCATCAAAAGTTTCTTCTTTTTCTTCTTAGTGAGCTTTTAAGTACCTGGGCCACTAACTTGACCTCCACTGCCCTTGCAATTTGATGTGGATTTCTGTTGTTGCCTGTGAAAAGGTGAGTGTGACACCCCATCCGACATCGGTGGGAGCTAAAAAATAAGTCTGCTATATAATGAAACTTGTGGACTACTACGAATTAATTGGCTTAAGCATTTTAGGTCGCGTTGTTAGGCGCTTTATTCAATTTATTGGGCAGGTGGTCCACTTAGATCGTTACAAATGGTATCAGAGCCAATCCTAGTTCCTATGTAGGGCTCTATGGTGGTGTGGATAGAGGAGTAGAGGCTCCGGAGAGGGATTGAGGCCTTGAAGTTGTTTACTTTATGCACGCTTATGGGTTACTCTGTGTCCGCTAATTGATTACTTTTCACATTCCAATTTGGGAAAGAAATTGGGCCACGCAATGAGAGCCTCGCGTATTTGAGTAAAGAATATTTTGACATCACATCCCCACATCGGTGGGAGATAGAAAATAAGTTCGGTATATAATGAAACTTGTGAGCTACTACTAATAACTTGGTTTAAGCATTTTGCGCCCCGTTGTTAGGCTCTTTATTCATGTTATTGGGCCAGTGGTCCACTTGAATGTTACAGTGAGTCTGCCATGTCTGCAAAGTTCAAGGTAGGTATGGAACTGATGGTTGTTGGGCTCAAAGTGCAAGGTTGTATTTCGCACGTCACTACCTCATTTGAATTCAAATTCAAAGGGTAACTAACACTTACACAGCATCAACAGCCACCATGGCTTCGTCTTAGGCCACCTCATGCCCAGTCTGCACTTGCTCACAGGCCTCTTGAATTGATTCATCCACGTGGCTTGCATTAGCCAAGTCATCTGCACCTCCTTGGGGCACCATCTCCTTGCTTTCATGGATTTTGCTGGAGTATGTGGATCTAACAACTTCTTCGTCTAAGCTGTTAGAAGCAAGACTGCCAAGATCATTATTTTTGTAAACGATTTTTAGTAAAAAAATAACTGGACAGGTAAATGCCGAAACGGGTTCCAGATAAAACTTTTGACGTCGAACTATCAAAAATAAAACCTGTGCAACCAAAGTTAATTTAAAAGAATACCTTTTGCCGGTCAAATCTTCAACTATGTTTTTTATTCCAAGTTGAAGCTCCTGTCAGACCTTCTACTGTATTGTCATATGCGATTTCCAAATATAGTGTGGGCTATAATCCTCCGAGAACTTGTACCGGCAGAACCTGGATAGTTTTAGTCTTGAAGACAAGTTGTGAAACTGGTTCAGCCTACCCGCATATTTATAGGACTACAGCATGGACCTGTGGAGTAATTATAAGTAAAACTTTCAGTGAAACACAGACACCCATCAGCGATTTTCGTAATTAACCAAACCTCATAGCGGTATCTACAATTATGAAAAACTAGCAGCGATTTTTGTAATTTTTATAAAACACTGAATTACAGTTCACACCACTAAAGAATTATAATTGCACTCTGACCCATAATCTTAAGATTTTCTTGCATTGAGCTCCTGTTATTAAATACTTATCATTTCTTTCCACGTTAAGATTTCTAATACCCGCCAATTAAATTTAATATTATTGACAATTTAATTTAATCGGCATCTTGTAATTTCATATACCCTTCCACTTAACTTATTTAACCCCCAGATAATCAAATCCACCTGCAGGGTTTAGCCCGGTCAAAACTTATAAGCTTCCTTAAGGGGGTATCGTCAATCCCGATATTTCAGGAGGTGAATTCCGTCAATAATTAATATTCATCATATAAATAATACATTTATCCAATCCACCAGAAATTTAGACCCATATAAGATCGCACCCTCTAATGAATCAAAATAACGAATATTAAATATATATAAATCAATAATTATTTCAGGATAAAGAGTATAAGCGCTATTCACAATAATCTTGGGGTGCGAATTAATTAATATAGCCAGTATAAAATAACTCTGATACCAATTGTTGGAGACAAACTACCAAGACCATTAATTTGAATACAATTTTTTGATTAAAAAAATTGGACAGGTAATCACCGAAATAGGCTCTAGATAAAAAAAAACTTTTGATGTCGAACGATCAAAATAAAATCCGTGCCATCACAGTTAATTTAGATGAATACCTTTTGGTCATTTATTTAATTAGGAACTTTGATTCTTCGAGTTAAAACTCCGAGCAGACCTTCTATTGTATTCCCGATGTGATTTTCGAACGTAGTGTAGGCTACAATCATTCGATAACTTGTACCGGCAAAACTTGATCAATCTTAGTCTTAAAAGACAACAACTGAATTTGGTTCAGTCTACCCACATATTAATAGGTTACAACAGGGACCTGTGTAGTAATTATGACATAAATTTCTAGTGTGACCCTAATACCTTTCCAGCGATTTCTACAAATATGTAAACCTCTCAGCGGTTTCTGTAATTATAAAAACCTTGTAGCAGTATCTGTAATTTTTATAAAATACTAAATTATAGTTCATACCACTAAAGAACTGTAATTACATTTCTAGTCATAATCTCAAGACCAATTGTATTGAACTCCTGTTATTAAATTCTTAACTCATCTCCCCACGTTAAGATTCTCGATACCCTCCAATTAAATTTAATTACTGATAATTTAATTTAATCGGTATCTTTAAAATTTCTTAAGCCTTTTCACTTAACTTATTTGACTGTCGAATAATTAAATCCATCAGCAAGGTTTTGCTCAGTGAAAACTTATAAACTTTCTTAAGAGAATATCGTCAATCCCGAACAATCGGAACATAGATTCCGTCAACAATTAATAGTTACTATATAATTAATACTGCTATCCAACTCACAGGGACTATTGACCCGTAAAAGATCGCACTCTCTAATGAATCAAAACAACGAATATTAAATATACGTAAATAATAATTATTACGGGATTAATAGTATAAGTATTCATAATAACCTTGGGTGTGAATTAATTTATATAATCAGTATAAAATTAATTACTCCAATGTGGTCCTATTCAATACACACAAAGTGTATTAGCACAGCGAGTCAGAATAATAGACGACACTATTATCTGTTTCTCGTAATCAAGACATACTTACTAAAACTCTGTGCTTCAGTTGTACCGATGGTTTGTTTAATTCTATTTAAATTGTAAACAAAAACTTATATTCTGCAAAAATCTCTAATCTGGTCTTCTGTGTATAAGCCGTACTTTATACAACAAATTAAATACTGTACATAATAAAAGATAACCGTGCATAACATTTAAAAAATGATATTGCATACATTGTTCATTAAGATTCTCATAAAATAAAAAAATAATTTTATTAAAAAATAAAATTAAATACTAAAACTAACAAAATTTATGATTTTTAGTATACAACCTTGACAACACTATAGATAGTCGAGGAGGACCTGAGGGTTGCATTTGTCGCATTTCAACTGAGAGAAGACGCCCATGAGTGGTGAAAATTTGCTAGAACAACTGTAGAAGGTACGTGGACAGCTTTTACGAAGGTATTTCTAGAGAAGTACTTTCCCGAGTCCTCCAGGGATCTTTATCGTGACGAGTTCTTTTTCCTCACCCAAGAGGCGCTGAGTATGGTACAGTATGAGGCGAGATTTACTAGCTTATCCTGCTTTGCTCAGGACTGCATATCTATTGACAATCTATAATCGAAGAGGTTAGAAAGGGGTCTAAGGTCTGCGATTAGGGAACGGGTTGCATGATTGAGACTACGTGTTTTTACAGATCTGGTGAAGTCGGTAGTTACTATTGAGAACACTCTGAGTGAGACTTGTAGACCCAGGGAGGTCAGGGCACCACAGAGTTGAGTGGATGCTTGGTCAAGTGGGCACTCCAACAAGAGGCAGAGGTCCTTTGACCTTGGTCCACATCCTTTTGGGTTACAGCAGCAGTTTTCTGCACCAGCACCTTCGATGGCTTTGTCGAAAAGGTCAGAGCAGAGGGAGCTCATCTTTTATTGGTGCAGGCAACCAGGGCATCGGATGACGAATTGTCCACAAAAGGAATAGTCTCAAAATTTAGTATCTGTTCAGTCACAGGAGAGGGAGCCACCGGTTTATTATGGATGTGGCCAGTCAAGACACATCCGTAGGAATTGCCTTTGTGGAGGGAGCGTATAGAGCACGGTAGGTGCACCAGTTGTTTCGCCCGTACTGGGACGACAAACATATCGACAGCCGCAGCAACAGCCAATAGCTCAGACTTCTAAGGTTACAGAGGGAGGTGCCTCAGCCCAATTAGTGGTCCTCAACACAAGGCTATAGTATACAGACTAGGGGAAAGCAAGGCCAAGTGTACGCCCTTCCAGATCCCAATTCTTCCAAGGCACCGGTTGTGTCTAATGTTGCAGCTACTACTTCAGTGATCAGAGGTACTCTCTTAGTGTATAGATGATGGGCCAATGTTCTTATCGACACGGGAGCATTGTATTCCTTTATTTCATCTGCTTTTGCATCTGTTTTGGGGTTAGAGATGAAGTCGTTGGGTAGTACGCTGTGTGTAGAGACCCCAGTCGGTAGGAATGTGATGTTGGGACGAGTTTGTAGATCCTGTGAGTTAGAGGTCATCGGTCGCTATTTAGAGTTTGATTTCATTATTCTAGACATGACCACGTTTGATATCATCCTAGGAATGGATTGGCTAACCACCTATCGTGCCTATATCGATTGCGATCAATGGAGGGTATCGATTTATACACCTGAGGGTGATTTCTTTTATTTCGTGGGTGATCGAGACGATGGTTCGGTGCCCATGCCCTGTGTCGTGCGAAACCGAGGAAACCTTAGTTTTTTCTTTTCTGCTCTTTTGTTGGATGTGGCTATTGGGGTTCGAGGAGAGTTTTTCCCTATGGTTTGCGACTACCTAGATGTCTTCCCTAATGATCTTTTTGAGTTGCCACTGAGTCGTGAGGTATAGTTTTCTATCGATCTTGTTCTAGGAGCCGCTCCTATTTCGATGCCATCTTACCATTTTGCACCGGCTGAGTTGCGAGAGCTGAAGGTACAGCTTCAGGAGTTTCTTGATAAGGGGTTTGTACGTTCGAGTACGTCGTCGTGGGGAACTCCAGCTCATCTGGACTTTGATCAAAATCATAAGACTTAATGGCTTTATCAAACTGAGTGTTCTAAGATCTCGATGCCTTCTTAAGTCTATAAATAGATCTCTTAAGCTTACACAACATGGGTTCCTGGCCCTTTGTAATGAATCTATCTGGTTGTATCATATAGATACACTCGTCAAAACTTTCGTTATGGAAAGCTATATTGACGTTCATTTGTTAGATTTTGTAATCAAAATGAGCGGTAATGGATAAGAGAATTCGGATAGACTTAAGCATGGCTACCGGCGAAAAAGTTTCCTCATAATCGATCCCTTCTTTCTAAGTAAACCTTTTAGCAACAAGCCTAACTTTGAAGGATTCAACCTTCCTGTTTGCTCCTCTCTTTCTCTTATTGATTCACTTGCATCCAATGGGTTTTATCTCTTTGGGTGGTTTTACAAGTTTCCAGACCAGATTGGAATACATAAATTTTATCTCTAAATTTATAGCCATTTGCCAAAGATCTACATCTTTGTTTTGAAGTGTTTTATTGTAGTTACAGGGCTCGGTATCTAGTTCTGCTGAGATCCTATCAAAAGACTCTTTCAAGAACATATACCAATTTGGTTGATGAACAACCCTCCCACTATGACGAGACACTACCTATGTCTGTGTACTAGCAGTAGCACGCTATGCAGAATCAAAACCCTGTGCATCAGCTCCTTGTTCTTGATTTGCACATGTCCCGATAATCCTCCCACTACGACAAGATAATGGAATATCAGTGACTTGTGGTTTCTCTTCCGTTCTACGGGTATTTCCTCACAGTTCTTCCAAAACAATTTTGCTAATGGATTTGTGATCCATAATATAATTCTCTTCCAAGAATCGGGCATTGGTGCTGACAATGACCTTCTGATCCATATGATTATAAAATAGACCACCCTTCATTCCCTTGGGATATCCCACAAAGAAACAGACTTCCATCATTGGTTCTAACTTTCCTGCGCTTCCTTTCAGCACATGTGCTGGACACTCCTAAATTCGAATGTGTTTCAGATTAGGCTTATACCCGGTCCACAATTCTATGGGAGTAGAAGGCACTGACTTAGAAGGTACCATGTTTAGAATGTAAGCCGTTGTCTCTAAAGTGAGTCCCCAAAACGAATCTAGTAAACCTGAATAGCTCATCATTGACCTTACCATCTCCATAAGAGTTCTATTCTTTCTTTCTGCTACACTATTCTACTGTGGAGTGCTAGGTGCAGTCAGCTGGGATGTAATCCCCTCTGATGACAAGTAGTCCTTAAACTCTCCAAAGAGGTATTTTCCACCACGGTCGGATCATAATGATTTGATACTTTTATCCGGAAGCTTCTCTGCCTCCATCTTGAATTTTTTGAATTTCTCAAAGCATTCAGACTTACGGTGCATCAGGTAAATATATCTATATCTTGAGTAGTCATCAATGAAACTAACGAAGTACTCAAAGCCACCTTTAGCCCGGATTGTCATAGGACCACACACATCAAAATGAACCAGCTCCTATGTTTCTTTACCTCTATAGCCTTTGGCCAAAAAGGGCCTCATGGTCATCTTACCCTCTAAGCAAGATTCATAGACTAAAAGTGCATCCACTTCCAATGAACTCAAAGGTCCATCTGCTACCAGTCTATTTAGCCTTTTTAGATTAATATGACCTAAGCCTTAGTGCCAAAGAAACGTTTGGTTCACTATAGAAGAAAACTTTCTCTTATATGGTAATATAGATGTATTTATTCGTTTCAGTCAGTTGCAGTGTAAGAGAGATTGGAGTAATAATATAAAAATCATCCACCAATGTACTAGAACAGATGACCCGTTTATTATCCTTAATAACCACAGAGTTATTAAAATAAACTAAATATCCGTCTTTAGCCAATCCAGAAACAGAAACTAAGTTCCTTCTAATGGCTGGTACATAAAGACAATCTCTCAATATTAAAATCCGATCTCTACCAAAACTGAGAGTGACATCTCCTACTGCAAC
>JAULJZ010225530.1:0-17336 GCA_032270985.1 Heliamphora pulchella
GGATAGTTCTTTATTAATGGGATGAGGGGAATAAGTAGCTGATCAAGATAGATGTGAGAAGCAGGCTGTACTACAATTTAACTAAGTGGTGTGTGGGATCCGACAAAATAGGTGCATTCTACTATACTATTGTACCAACTACCAGCGTCCATTACAGCACCTTCGCCCTACATACATAAGGGAATTGAGATTTGGAACCCCTTTTCTATTTGAATGAGAAAATCTAAGTATCCACCGAATTGGTAAGGTAGACGTATCAATCCAATCCATACAATTCATTCATTACGAATGACATCTTAGTCCTTTCCTCAATCCAAGGCTCCGAAGATCCGCAATAAAGGAAGTCATCTCCCTCCTTAATGAAACGCATGTTCAATGTCGGCCCATTATTCTCCCATCTTTGGATCTTTTGATTCTGGCTTATATCCAAGTCCATATCCGTGTTGATTTTGGTACATAGGGATCGGCTCCGAGATTCCTTACAGATGCTTACCAAGTCCCATTCTAAGAAAGTAGGACATTCCTTTCATCATTTCCATCACCTTCTGATTTACGTAGTTCTCTTCCTTATTCCTCAGAACTTGAATGACCTTAGTCTCGTCAAAGTCGAACACATTTACAAGAAGGTCTTCTTCCCTATGTTGGATCTCAAGGACCGGAGTAGTGTCACTAAACGGGGTGGGCAAGCCAGTTTCTCCCGGAATGGTGACAGTCATCCCTTCCTTAATTAACTTTACTTTTTGGTGCAGGGTTGACAGAATAACCCTGATCGTCGGGTCATGTAGCCAGGGTCTTCCTAACAATAGATTGAACGAGGCTGACACATTGAGAACATGGAACTCTACCTCGCTTTCGAGCGTTCCAACTGTCACAGCGAAAGTTACTAAGCCCAACACATCTCTTCTTGTGTTATTGTACTCCCGTACTCCTTGTTCACTTGGCTTGAAGTCCTACGTCTTCAACCCCAAACAATAAGCAGTTCATAATGAGCACACATTGAGGGCAGAACCGTTGTCAACCAAGATGACTGGCACCCATTTTCCCAAACACTGGATGGTCAGGTGTAGCAGTTTGTTGTGTGATGGTCCCTCTGTCAAAAAGCCTTTATCAATAAAGGCGATAACATTAGACTGTTTCTTGAGTATAAGCATTTCAACTAGCTGGTCGAGGGAGACATTGATCGGGATATCTATGCTATTGAGAGCCTTCATGACTGCCTGTTAGTGCTTATTGTTGCGTGGATGATTCCATATCTGCTTTATTTATCCTGTTAATTTAATTAATTCGAAATTCGGTTTTAATTAAAATATTTTGTAATAAAAAATAAAATTAAAAATTTTAATTAATTAATTTTAATTAAATAAATTTTTTTTAGATATTTTATTTTTTTACAAAATATCACGTTTAAGATATTTTTTTTTTAAATTGGATATCTTGGAATAACATGGGAATTAATTTCAGATTTTGAATTAATTAAATAGAAAAATATTTAATCGAAATAAATTATTATTTTTCAAAAAATGTGGAACGAAAAATAAAATAAATAAATGTCTTTAATCACTACTTTAACTGAAAAGCTGAAGTAAAAACTGTGCATTTATTAAATTTTATTTGTTACGCATTTAAACATGAAAAGATAGTTTGATAAATCAAAATCTTTAGAATCGTGGACATGGGAAGATGTTTGATTCTTTCAGATAGTCTGTTTTTCAAAATTAATAAATTTATTTCAATTAAACGAATTTTTATAACCCTCCAAAATATTTTAAAAATCTAAGTGAGAAATTGAATTTATTCACAGATAAATTCTGCAGTTTCCATCACCAGTTTGTAGGCGATGCAATTAAACCCTGCGTGTCGGCAATAAGGCCTTCCTCCCAATGGACAGATTAATTGCGGTATCACCAGTACAAACCTCCTTTAGGGATAATTCTGGATAATTGTTAGTGTGAATCACTTTTCCATCTGAATGGTTCATTGCGAAGTGATTAATTTGGGATTGATTAATTTGGGATTTGGTGGTGTTTAACACTTAACTGAATATAATAGTATTCTCTCCATCTGAATCACTGCTATTATATACTGGACCGAAGTTATGTCAGCTATTTAATTTTACTTGGCAGGGTCAGTTGCCTAAATAGTAAAATTAAAATGAATTGGTCTGTCTGGTCTTATGAAGGATAGTAAACGTCCTCCCATCGAGGTATGCTATTCTTAGGTTTCTAGGCTGCTGGCCAATTAATTTTAAAATGGTAGAGGGAACCAAATTAAAATAAATTTAAAATTTTGCTCATCATAATTAACGATTTTTTTTAATTATGTGATTCTCAGAATTAAAATGGCTTTTAATCCACTCGTTTTAATACTCAAAGAAAACAAACTAACGGGAATGAATTTTGTTAACTGAAAATGTACCTTGGATATAATTTTAACTACAAATGGTATTTTTTCAATACCAGAAAATGTGTTTATTTCTGAAAAAAAAATTTCCTCTAGGCCAAAAGGCATGAAGAAGAAAAAGGTTCAAAAATAAGAAGCCACGATTTTCAAGGTAGTTAGTGGGCCATAAACTGGTGTAAAAAAAGTCGAAAGGCAGATGTTTTCACTGCAACTAGACCCGACACTGAAAAAAGTTATGTCAAATATTTCTTATAAGGAAGAACAAACAGGGTAATTTCTGTTCGCTAGTTGTGGAAATATGTTTAGCGGTGTTTTCTACCAGTACCTGGTATGTGGATACAAGAGCCACTAATCATGTCTGTAATTCATTGCAGGAATTCTAGAAAACTCAACAACTTAATGATGGATAGATACCTGCATATGGGCAATAATACAAAGGTAACAGCGGTTGCAGTAGGAGATGTTACTCTTAATTTTGTTAGAGATAGTGTTTTAATATTGAGATATTGTCTTTATGTACCTGCCATTAGAAGGAACTTAGTTTTTATTTCTGGATTGACTAAAAATAGATATTTGGTTTATTTTAATAACTCTGTGGTTATTAGGGATAATAAATGGGTTATCTATTCTAGTACATAAGTGGATGATCTTTATATTAAGGATAATTACACTTACCTCTCTTGAGGTTTAAGCTTATTACAGGGACCGCCCCTGTGGTCTCTGAAATTACACTAACCTCCCATGAGATTTAATTTTAACATCAATTGCACCCCAACTGTTAAAATTTCTGTTGAAATTTAACGAAAATCGCCCCCCTACCCCAAAACCATCATTTTCATCCCAAAACCACCCTTAAAATCACATTTTCTCTCTAAAATCACCCTTCTCACCCCAAATTTCAACGGAATGGTGATTTTAGGAAGGGTGATTTTGGGGTGAGAAGGGTGATTTTGGGGGAAAAATGTGGTTTGAAGGGTAGTTTTGGGCTGGTAATGGTGGTTTTGGGGTAGGAGGGGCGGTTTTCGTTAAATTTCAACGAAAATTTTAACAGTTGGGGTGCAATTAATGTTAAAATTAAATCTCATGGGAGGTTAGTGTAATTTCAGAGACCACGTGGGAGGTCCCTATAATAAACTTAAATCTCAAGAAAGATAAGTGTAATTATCCCTTTATATTATTACTCCAATCTCTCCCACACTGTAATTGACTGAAATGAAAAACACATGTAATTTACCATATAAGAGAAAGTTTCCTTCTTTAATGAACAAAACGTTTCTTTGCTACTTACACTTGGATCATATTAATCTAAAAATGATAAATAGACTGGTAGCAGATGGATTTTTGAGTTCATTGGAAGTAGAGGCACTTTTAGTCTGTGAATCTTACTTAGAAGGTAAAATGACCAAAATTTCCTTTTCGGCCAAAAGCTATAGAGCTAAAGAACCATTGGAGCTGGTTCACTCTGATGTGTGTGGTCCTCTGACAATTCGGGCTAGAGGTGGCTTTGAGTACTTTATCAGTTTCATTTATGACTACTCAAGATATGGATACATTTACCTGATGCACCGTAAGTCTGAATGCTTTGAGAAATTTAAAGAATTCAAGGTTGAGGCGGAGAAGCGTCTGGGTAAAAATATTAAATCACTATGATCCGACCGTGGTGAAAAATACCTCTTTGGAGAGTTTAAGGACTACTTGTCATTAGAGAAGATTGCATCCTAATTGACTGCACCTGGCACTTCGCAGCAGAATGGTGTAGAAGAAAGAAGGAATAGAACTCTTATGGAAATGGTAAGGTCCATGATGAGTTATTCAGATTTACTCGATTAATTTTGGAAACTCGTTTTAGAGACAGCGACTTACATTCTGACCTTGGTACCTTTTAAGTCAATACCTTCCACTCCCACAGAATTGTGAATCGGGCGTAAGCCTTGTCTGAAACACATTCGGATTTGGGAGTATCTAGCACATGTGCTGAAAGAGAACGCAGATAAGTTGGAACCGAGGATACAAGTCTATTTGTTTGTAGGGTATCCCAAGGGAACTATGAGACCCTGGCCCATTTTTTTTTCGACGTTTTTCAACGCGCGCTTAGTTTTTTCGTTGCAGCATGTTTTCATGCTTTTTGATGCATGTTCGGGTTTAGATATGTAAGCGAGGTTAATTCCCAGGGTCGTTGGGCGCTGTGATGCGGGTTTCAAAAAAAAAAAGATATTTTCATGGCCTATAAATATCTGGTGTTAGATATTTTCAAAAGATATTTTCAAAATTTCTCAACTAAGTTTATTCATTTTTCTCTCTGCCTTCTCTCTAACTTCTCAGGGGCTTGGGGCTCGATTTTTAATGATCCAACTGTTGATCCTTGTTGTTGGCACGATGAGCTACACATTCATCCGGCCAGAATTTTATTTCGACAAAGCTCGATTTTGCATGTGGTTCGAGACGTCGAGTTTTTAACTCACCGAGGTAAGATCCTAGCCTCTCATTTCTTATAAGGGTGCTACGTGTAATCGTGTATGTTTCTATCGGTTAAAAATACATGAAAAACCATTTTATGTCCAAACGGGATTTTAGTTTAAAAACCTATTTTTCGTCATTTTTGGTGGATGTAATCGGGTGTTGGGTGTTCCTTTCGAGGTTTTGATGTTAGGCTTAGGCGTGGGCATGTCCGAGAGTGTTGGATGGGAGTTTTGAGGTGTTGATTCGAGGTTTGGAGGGTTGAAACAATGGTTCGGGAACTGTTTCTACGTGGGGTCAATCGACTGGATCTTGGGTTTGTGGGTCCAGTCGACTGAACCTGGGAGGTCAGTCGACTGAGTTACTTCTGTTTGGGTTTTTGATTTTCCAGTGTGTTTTAAGTCGACTAAGGGGCTGGGGTCCAGTCGACTGAGTTCCTGGACTGGTTGTTTTGTTGTTTGGTGGTTAGGTCCTTGGTTTCCAATTGGTTTTCAATGGTATTCAGTTGATTGATATATGGGATTAGTCGACTGAAATACTGTTAGATTCTTTTTGGGGTTCAATTGGTTGTAATGTGGCTTCGGGGGTCGTGTCGTGGCCTCAGGTGTTTGTTTAGATGCCATCGTCGGGGGTGACGTGCATGGTTGGATGTGGGTGTGGGTACACGGTTAGGTGTGCGTACATGGTTAGTTGCGCAGTGTTTGTTCTTTGTTGGGTGCGGGGCGTGTTTGAGGCCCGCGGTCCTTTTCGAGGAAAAGGTGATGCTTTGTGATCTCGTGGTTTGTAAGGTTTGGTGTTGGCCTTCGGGTTAGGCTTGGTTCTATAGGTTGTTGGTTATCCATGTGAGTGGATGTCGGGTTATATGGCGAGTGGCGTCATGATGTGAAGTTATACGCGACTTTGTGCATTTATAACTCTAGTTTATTTATGTACGGATTGTGTAGATGAATTGCATGACTTTGATGTTATTATGTATAACGTGGTTATGTGAAACGTAATATTGGTACGTGGAATTATGCATTAAACTCAGGTTTAGTTATGCATGTGTGTATGGGATGAGATAGATGAACGTATGGTTCTGTGAATGTTAACCCTGGTTAACAAGGCGTTTGTTGGGGCTGTGGTCCTTCGATGAGAGGCCGAGAAGGTGCATTTGTCGAGGCTGTGATCCTTCGGGGAGGACCCGAGAAGGTGCATTCGTTGGGGCTGAGGTCTTTCAGCGAGAGGTCGAGAAGATGCATCAAACGGAGGCTGCGGTCTCTCGGTGAAAGTCCTGGAAGATATATGCATTGCATGTAATGTATAACAGGACGGATAAACCAATTTCAAATTGTTGTTACGACCCGCGTAAGTTAAGACACAAAAACCGTTTTCAAGGCTCTTTTGAGTGAAAATGGTTCTTATGCTCGCTTTCCTGTTGCTTGTGAAAATCGTTTTAATGGCTTGAAAGAGAGTCAAAAACTGCACCTCGTTTTCGTAGCATGTTTAGCTTATATCTCATGTTCTGTCTAGTTTCTGCTGAGCTTGGGCTCACGATGTCGAATTTGAAATATTTTTTCAAGTACCGATCACGCAGGTTGATTCGGAGTTGCTGGAGAGACAGAAGATCTGTAGTCTTCCTTTTTGTTCTTTCTGTATCATTTATGTTTACATATTTTTTTTAGTGTTGGAACCGTATAATGTAAGCCGTTTGGCGGTTATATACAATACATGTATGTTTTATATTGAAAGTGTATTCTCGGGTCGGGTGTTATATTTGGTTGTTTGTGGGTGTTTCACATGACCCAGAGTTTGGAGCGTGACAGGAACGAAGGGCAGTCTGTTTTATAATCCTAAGGATCATAAAGTTATTATTAGCACCAATTCCAGATTCTTGGAAGAGAATTATATTATGGATCACAGGCCCAAAAGCAATATTATTCTGGAAGAACTGAGAGAAAATTCCAGTAGAATGGAAGAATAAGTCACTGATATCCTATTACTTCGTCGTAGTGAAAGAATTATCTAGACAGGTGCAAATCAAGAACAAGGTACTGATGAACAGGGTTCTGATTCTGCACAGCGTGTTACTGCTTGTACACAAACACAGGTAGTACCTCGTCGTAGTGGGAGGGTTGTTCATCAATCTAACCGGTATATGTTCTTGAAAGAGTCTTTTAACAGGATCCCAGCAAAATTAGATACCGAGCCCTATAACTACAATGAAGCATTTTAAGACAAAAATATAGATCTTTGGCAAAGGACTATAAATTCAGAAATAGAATCTATGTATTTCAATCAGGTCTGAAAATTTGTAGAACCACCCGAAGGGATAAAACCCATTGGATGCAAGTGGATCTACAAGAGGAGAAGAGGAGCAGACGAGAAGGTTGAAACTTTCAAAGCTAGGCTTGTTGCTAAAGAGTTCACTTAGAAAGAAGGAATCGATTATGAGGAAACCTTTTTGCCGGTAGCCATGCTTAAGTCTATCCGAATTCTCTTATCCATTACTGCTCATTTCGATTACGAAATTTGACAAATGGACGTCAAGACAGCTTTTTTTTAACGAAAGTCTTGACGAGTGTATCTATATGATACAACCAAACGAATTCATTGTAAAGGGCCAGGAACACATGTTGTGTAAGCTTAAGAGATTTATTTATGGACTTAAGCAGGCATCGAGGTCTTGGAACACTCGATTTGATCAAGCCATTAAGTCTTATGATTTTGATCAAAGTTCAGATGAGTCCTGTGTGTACAAGAAGAGTAATGGAAGCGTGGTGATCTTCCTAGCACTTTATGTAGACGATATTTTACACATCGAAAATGATATGAGAGCATTATCTACGGTTAAAGTATAGTTATTTAGACAGTTCGATATGAAGGACTTGAGAAAAGCCAGTCACATCTTTAGGATCAAACTTGTGCAAGATAGGAAACAAAAGATGTTAGGCTTATCACAAGTAAAGTATATCGATGATATTCTTACTCGTTTTAGCATGCAAGATTCCAAAAAAGAATTTCTCCCTTTTAGGTATGGAATCACTCTATCTAAGGATTAGTGTCCTAAGACACTTGATGAGATAGAGAAGACGAAGGCGGTTTCTTATGCTTCGGCAGTAGGAAGCCTCATGTATGCTATGTTTTGCATTAGACCCGACATCTATTTTGCCGTTAGCATGGATAGCAGATATCAGTCTAATCTAGGATAGTAGCATTGAACTGCGGTAAAAAATATAATCAAGTACCTGAAAAGGACTGAGGATCATATGTTGGTTTACCAAGCAGACTGTCTAGTACTTTTGGGGTACATAAACTCAGATTTTTAATCAGACATAGAGCTTACATCAGGAGACAACCTTGCAAATCCTTTACAAAGAGCTTACCAGCTAAGACTTTTAATAGTCATATAGAGGGCATAGGAGTCAGATGTATAGCGGCATGATTTTGAGTATAAGTGGGAGATTGTTAAAGTTGGTATACTGAAAATCATATTTTTAGTATTTAATTTTATTTTAATAAAATTAATTTTCTATTTTATGAGAATTTTTATAAGCAATGTATGTGTATCATTTTTTTAGTATTTTGCATAGATATCCGATATTCTGTATAGTATTTAATTCGGTGTATAAAGTACGGCTTACACATAGAAGATCAGATTTAAAGTTCTTACAGAATATAAGTTTTATGTTCACAGTTTAGATGGAAATGAGCATACCATCGGTACGAATGTAGCACAGAGTTTTAGTAGGCCTGTTTTGGTTACGAGGAACAGATAATAGCGTCATCTATTGTTCCGACTCTCTGTGCTAGTACACTTTGTGTGTATTGAACGAGATATTTGCGGTAATTAATTTTATACTGACTATATAAATTAATTCACACCCCAAGATTATTATGAATAGTGCTTATCCTCTTAATCTTAAAATAATTATTGATTTGCGTATATTTAATATTCGTTATTTTGATTCATTAGAGAGTGTGATCTTATATGAGTCTATATTCCCGGTAAGTTAGATAGCAGTATTATTTGTATGAAAAATATTAATTATTGACGGAATCCACATCCCGAAGATCGTGATTAACGATACTCCCTTAAGAATGCTTATAAGTTTTGACCGGGCCAAACCCCGTAGGTGGATTTAATTATCCGATGGTCAAATAAGTTAAGCGGAATGGTTTAAAAAATATCAATATGCCAATTAAATTAAATTGTCAGTTATTAAATTTAATTGGCAGGTATTGGGAATCTTAACGTGGAGAGAAATGGTAAACATTTAATAACAGGAGCTCAATGGAAGAAGGTCTTGAGATTATGGGTCAGAGTGCAATTATAGTTCTTTAGTGGTGTGAACTGTAATTCAGTGTTCTATAGAAATTGAAAAAACCGTTGCGTCTTTCTATAATTGTAGAAACTGCTAGTAGGTATCTGTGTTCCACTGAAAGTCTTATTCATAATTACTCCACAGATCCCTATTGTAGCCTTATATTTATGCGGGTAGGCTGAACCAGTTTATTTTATTGATATATCATATTTTGTCTCTCAAGACTAAATATATCGGGGTTCTGCCGGTACGACTCCTCGATAGTCCGTAGCCCACACTACGTTCGAGGATCACATACGGGAATACGGTAGATGATCTGACAGGAGCTTCAACTCAGAATCAAATCGTAATTGAAGATTAGATCGACAAAAGGTATTCTTCTAAATTAACTTTGGTTGCACGGGTTTTATTTTGATCGTTCATCGTCAAAAATTTTATCGGGAGCCCGTTTCGGCGTTTGCTGTTCAGTTAATTATTTATCGAAAATCATTTTTAAAAACAATGATTTGGGCAGTATTGCCTCCAACAAATGTAAGCTTGAAAATGGAGTTTGAGTGCGGTTAACAAATCGTGCGATTTGTTGAAGGCCAGAGGAGTTGATGAAGATAAGGGCAAATTTGTAATTTAAAATTAATTTTTGATGATATTATATTTTTTTGTCTGGTCAACTGGCAGTTAACTGACGGATGGGCAAAATTGTTACATAAATAATAAAGTAATGGAATACAATAATATTTCAAAGAGTAAATGAGGTGTCAGTATTATTACCCTTAAATACAAGAGGTGTAGATGTAATTTAACCATTTTATAGTATATGTTATTATTATAAGCTTTGAAATAAATCATACTAACAAAATGTAAGGACTCGATTCTCAACCACAGGATTAGTGACAGTAAACCGACAAGGTTTTAGGTCACCATAAGGTTAAAGACCCTATGTAGACACCCAAATTTGACCCCGCCCAATTTTAGGTGAATCTGATGATGAAAACGATTGGAATGGTGCCTCGGTACGATCCTCGGGAAATGATCCAAGCTCGGTATTTAAATCCAATTATCAAAACCTTCAAACTAGTGAAATCATCATTGAACCGCTACATTGAATCATGGGGTCGCCAACTCCATTGTGGCAACCGCCAATAGAATCTCTTGGAAGCTTCACCTTTTTATGGCGACTGCCATGTCCATACCCGGCGACCGCCAACTTGCATAGTGGCGACCGCTATAAGAAGCTTCTGGAACTTTTTCAAAAGTGGCGACCGCCAACTCCTAACATGGCGACCGCCAACTCCAAAAACCCTAACGTGTCCCAGAACGTGTCAGCATCTCATTGGTTGAAGAATTCTATAAATACCGTACCTCCCTGGTACGTTTTCATAGGAGAATTTTAGTGAGAGGTTTAGTGAGAGAAGCTCTACCGAGTCGCCGAGCAATTCGAGCCCCGACGCTGAAACCCTGCCGAAACACCGAGATCCAAACCTCCGACGCCTACATTTGAAACCTTATCTTGGGATCACCATCCGAGGATTGGACCAATTGAAGCACATTTCATGACTTGAGGATTCCTTAGCAATCCAAGTACTTTGCTTGGATCCCCGGTCCTTCTTGCTCCATTTTCTACCTCTTTGGAGTGATCGGGTTAATTTGGTTGTTTCATCTTTATTATATTTTTGCATTACTTATAATTGCTTTATTTATGTTTTAATTTAAATTTTAGCTTATTTAGCTTATTTGTTTTATTTATTTGCTTACTTACAATGAGTTTTCTAATTCATAAATTTAGTGCTAATATATTTTGGCTATTACAACTTATTAATGTTGTTAATTATTATAATAATGTACTTACATTTTATGTGGATGTAGTTGTCAATACTACATTCCCATTCAAGTTAAATAGTTGTAATTAATTTTTTTTACTCTTTTCTAGTATTAATTTAGTTTCTTTTATTAGTATATTCTATTTTCTTTTACTTTTTTTTCCTTTTATTATAGTTTACTTTTCTTGTAATATTTATTTTCTTCTTTTACATAATGTAAATCTTTCACTTTCAAAGTATCATTTTCTTTTATTTTCTTATAATGTTAATGACATTTTACTTTCTTAGCATTAATTTAATG
The DNA here is from genome assembly GCA_032270985.1 of Heliamphora pulchella. NCBI lineage: Eukaryota > Viridiplantae > Streptophyta > Magnoliopsida > Ericales > Sarraceniaceae > Heliamphora > Heliamphora pulchella. Next base: position 11,280 of record JAULJZ010225530.1, read on the forward strand.
TTCTAGCATTTTTTTTAATATTAGTGTAATATTCTTTTCTATCACTTCATTTTCTTTATTACTAGCTTCTGTAATGTAACATTTTATTTATTACTTTTATTTTTCTTTTAAAATTTTTTTATAGCTTTATAGTTTTTCTTTGTTAAACCCAAAATCACAAAAAGGCTTTCAATTTAATTTGCGCTTTTAAATGGTAGTATAATTTTCTTCCATATCTTTTATTTTCTTTTATTTTGTTTAAAAATATAAAATGTAAATAGTTAAATCTTCCTTTATTAATAGCATTTTCTATACCTTCTTATCTTGGCTTAATTTTTTTATTTTGCAAGCTTTTCCTTTATTTTTTTTTCTTTCAAATTAAATCTTCAAAAATTTTCTTATCATATTAATACATAAAACACTTGTTATTAAGTTTCATTACTTTTCTTTGGTAAACTTTTAATATAGAATTTTCACATGCTTTTATTTTAGTTATGCTTTTGATAGTTTAAGAATATGTATTTTAGTTTAGTGTTATGTTTATAATAGTATAGCTTATTTTGCAACAATTCATGTTTAAGTAATTTTTGCAACGTTTAGCATATTTTTGTCCTCTTATTTGAATCATGATAGTTTAGGTTGCTTAAATAATATTGTATGTGGGTGTGTTTTATGTATCCTATAGTTAGAAATTGCATGCCGTAAGAATTATAATTTTATCCATTTATTTGTTCTAATTTGAAATGCTATGTACATATATTATGTATTTTTCATATTTGATTTTGGATGTTCTCTCTTTACTTCAACTTTCTTTATTTGCATGCATTTGAGAAATCATATTAAAGAACCAATGATGATTAGTAGATGCCAATCTTACGGTTGGGCGAACGAGGTGTTTAACGCATTCCCTGATTCGTATTTTAGCCCACAAATTATCTTTCTCTAGTTAAGCGTTTTAAAGATCAGTAGCCATTTTTATTTTTCTTAGTTTTTCTCAAAAACTAAGTGACGACTCTATTTTCAACAAAAAGGAGTTTTCAAAATTTATCTTTCAAGGTATTAAAATATTTTTCAAACATATTTAAATTTTTTTATTTTTGAACATTTTTTTAAATTCCCAAAATTCCAGCGCCATACCCTAATACAGTCGAAAACTCTAAAAACCTAACACTCAAAAGGCAAAACTCTAATGCAAGGAAGAGAATCTCCAAAACTCTAGAAATTATTTAATTATCATAAAATATTAATTTAAATCATAAAATCTCATAAAAATGTAAAATTATCATTTTGTCCTTAAGATACAAGAAAATCTTTAAAATTTAAAATTTTAACACATGGACAACCATAATCCAAGATTTTAATCAAGACAAAAAAGTAAAAGACAAAACAACAAGTAAAATGACAAAAATACCCCTCTAGGGTTTGGCTATGCCTAGAAATTTGTTCCAAAATCTATTTTTTGTATTTTATGTTCAAAATTAAAAAAAAAAGATGTACAAATCAAGCTCATCATGACCCAAAAATATTTAAACAATTAATATTAATATTAATATAAAATTCTACGCCAAAAAAATAAATAAATCATTATTAATACTCTTACGCATCAATTAAAACCAAAATGACACATCTAGTCATAAAAGTTTATATTGACTTGCGTGCCTTCACTTAATTAATCAAATATTGCTAATTTATAATAAATTATAAAAATAATAAACTAATCATAAATTTACTAAAATAATTTATTTTTATATGAAAGAAGACTAAAAATATATATCAAATTAATTTTTAAAGCATACTCTTAGACAATGTAGTACCAAAATATCACCAAACTAGCAATTAAAGAAAAAATCAAACATGGAGCCGCCCAAACATGTTCCTAGCTGAAAACCCATCTGTAGACACCCTAATTTGACCCCGCCTAATCTTAGGTTGATTCAGTTGAATCCAATGACGAAAACAAGTAGAATGGTGCTTTAGTGTGATCCTAGAGAAGTGATATAAGCTTAGTATTTTGAACCCAATGATCAAAATCTCAAAACCAGTGAAATTATCTTGAGCCATCATGTTAGAACCTTAGGGTTGCCATGTTCATTGTGTCAACCTACACAAGAAACTCTTGGAAACCCTAACCAAAAGCAATGAGCGCCACAATTGAACCATGGGGTCGCCATCTTCATTTGTGGCGATCACCATAAAAAACTCTTGAAAGCTTGATTTTTGTGGCGACCGCCCACTTTGAACCCAGCGATCGCCAACTCTAAATGGCCTGACGTATCCCAAAACACATCATCATTTCATTGGTTAAAGAGTTCTATAAATACGGTACCCCTGGTACGTTTTCAGGAAATAATTTTGGTAATAGAGACTTAGTCGAAGTACTGAGAGAGTACGAGCCCTAACACTAAAATCCTATCGAAGCACCGAGAACCTGATCACCAATACCGAAACTCTAAAATCCTAACTTAGATTGGATCATCACTTGAGGCTTAGACTGTTGATCACCACTCCCCGACTCGAGGATTTACTAGCGATCCAAGTATTCTGTTTGGATTTTCTGTCTTTCTATCTTTATTTTCTCTCACTTGGAGTGACCGGGTTAACTTTAATTTCAATTCTTATATCTCATTCATATCCATATTTAGTTAAATTCACGATTTCATTTATGGAGTTGTAAGTGTGAGTTTAGTGTAATGTGCATGGTTTGAATACTTATTAATTTCTTAGTTATAATTTTGTTCACATTTCACACTTGCACTTTGATCACTTTTAAAAGTTCATTAAATAGTGCAAACATAATCTTGCAATTGCGACTCACAATATTGTTATTGTTATAATTAACACACTAACATTCATATGGCTGTAATCATCTATATATATATGCTACGTATTTTTTATATTTAATTTTGGATGTTCTCTTCTTACCTCCGTTTTCTATATTTGTATGCATTTAAAAAAATTTAATTAAGAATCAATAATGATTAGTAGATGCCAACCTTATGATTGGGCGAACGGAGTGCCTAACACATTCCCCGATTCGTACCTTAACCCCCGAACTCTTTTTCTCTAATTAATGTTTTAAAGATAAGTAGCCATTTTTATTTTTCTTGATTTCTCTCAAAAATCAAGTGGCGACTCCATTTTCAACAAAAAAGAGTTTTCAAATTTTAGCTTTTAATGTGTTAAAATATTTTCTAAATATCTTTTGAATTTCCTTTATTTTTAATCCAAAAACCCTAAAATTCCGACGCCACACCATCTGATTTTCTTACACAAATTTTTGTATTAAAAAGAATCCACCTTTCATGCAGTTAATGAGAATTAAGTGAATTCAAAATTTGCTAACACATTAATTATTATGTCCACCACCCAAAAATCCTATAAATAAGATCTTATTTTCCCCACTTCTCCTCCTCTATGTTCGACCATAAGAAAGAGAGAGAGACCAAAAAATTATGAGTTCTAACGTGGTCCAAGAGAAGGAGAAGAAGGAGAAGAAAGTAGCTAAGGAGGCCAAGGAGAGTTAGAGAAGAGTAAAAGTTAAGTCCTACCAACCTTCTACCATTAATTAATCTTTCAAAGGTAAGAAAAACTCTAAACTCTCTCCACAAACTCCCCTCACCTCATTCTCAAACACAAAATCAAGAACAAGAACCAAAACGCATGATTAAAAGCATAATAGTTAAGTTTAGGGATTGTTTTGAGTATATGACTTGTTTATATGTTTGCATGTTGATCTTTATGAGAATCATAGCTTGTTTAGGTTCTGAAGTTTTAGTTTTTAAGTATACACACCATGCATGCAAAGAAAATAGGCTAAAACTTGACATGCACTATGCTAGGAGGTTGAATCATAACTTGGTCTGAGTTTTTAAAATTTTAGTTTGCTCGACTGATCTTTGAAAAATCATAACTAAAATTAGAAAAATCTTCTGAGATTGTTCTTTATGTCCAGACTTGGATTTTTGTGTTATTTTTCATCTAAAATTGGTTTAAACTAATTTGGGTGCATAAAACTCAAAATATGACTTTTCTCCCAAAACATATCATTTTCAAACCAGTCTCCGTTAAAGAGGTAAAACTATATTTTAAAATGCAAACTGAGCCTTGGTGTCTTCATGCACATTGTAGCTAACATATTTATCTATCTACCGACCAAAATGAGCCTCTTTTATTGAGATTTGAATTGTCAAAACCCCTCCGTAGTTTTTTGTTCATGTTCAGTGATTAAAATAGCTTACTGTCACTTCTTTTTATGTAGTCCAAAACCTACATTTTTAGCGACCTATTCCAATAGTGGTCTTCATGAAAAATGTAGGGGAGATTTAAATCTAAATGCTGTAAAGAAAATTAGGTCCTTTAGCCTCTATTTGTCCCCTCAAATGATTTTTACATTCTCTGTTCTTTCTGTTGAGAGTTCATCTCTACTGAGTTTTAAAACGCTGATTAGACCAATTTTCTTAATTGAGTTGTTTCTCAAATAGTTTCTTAAGAACCACCTTAAGCACTCTTCATAGGAAATGTAGGCGAGATCTTGACTAAAATATGTCCAAAATTCTAATGGGCACCATGGGTTCGTCTTTAGCTTTGCGATACTTGTACTTAGACTTTGGGTTGACACTTGTGAAGGCATCACGAGTCTTAAGGTGGGATGATTCGGTTATATTGATCATTGAATATTGTGTGGCCCGGAGGGTGGCACTATGTTGTGCAAAAAAGGACCAGAATAATCATAAACAAATTCAAAAAGATAGATTTTACGAGGTTTGACAATTTACCTACGTCCACATGTGGCAAAATTCGATATATAGAGAATGGATTACAAATCACCCAACTCTTACAAATTCTCTCTCTCAAACAAAACTTGCACACAAATAATCTGATACTACAATCATATTTATAGAAGAGAGAAGAGATCTAATCTAATCAAACTTGTGTTAGTCGAGTTCAAACCTAATTAAACAACTGCAATTCCACATTCTTCAAAACTCTTCAAATTTAGTAACCATGACTTACTAAAAGTTTATATCAACTCAAATTGAATTTGAGCCAAAATTTCACCCGATCTTGTCATACCCCAAACTCCGGATCACGCGAAAAGCCCACAAACAACTACCAAAACTGCCCCAAACAAAAGCGATGAAAGCCATAAAGCCAAAATGAGGTTAAAACCTTTATAAAAACATACTACTAAGGATTTATTTAATTTAAAAGAGTAACCCCAAGGACTACGGTTACGGCCCCAAAATTCAAGCCTTATAAACAAGATATATGTTTTGGATAAAAAAAACTGTTAGCCTAAGGGCTTTTTAATTTGATTTTGATGATCTTCATAATTTATTTTTTAAGAATAAATGATTTTAAATGGATAATATTTTATATTTTCAAAATGAAAGTGTTAATACATTTCGAACAATCAAAGTTGACACCTTAACCAAAAAAGAATGACTTATATCTAAAAAATGCTCAAACACTTATGCATTCTTGAATAAGAATATTTTGTGTTAATCTTAATTGAAAATTAAGTCAAACACTTTTAAGGCAAAGTATACTTGAAGCATATCAAGTGTGTCAACGCCCATTGATCAAATAGTTTGACACCCTAACTGTTTTACAAATTGATCTTCAGGTACCAAAACGTTAGTGTCGACACAAACTAGTTTTGTGTCAACACAAAAGTACTGAAGTGCCCATGACTCATTTTGAGTCGACACAAACATAATTTGTGTCGATACAAAAGTGATCCTCACTTTTAATTTTCAGAAGTTTAGGTCGACACAAATAGAAATTGTGTCGACACAAAACAACTGAGACCTCATGCAGATTTTTGGTGTCGACCCGAAGACAAGTTGTGTCGACTCAAAAGTCTGAGCCTACCTGGAGAATTTTGGTGTCGACCCCAAGAGCAAATGTATCGACACAAAAGAACCGAGGCTTCCTGTAGAAATTCGTGTCGACACCAAAGGCAAGTTGAGTCGACACAAAGTTGTTCCTCCGGATGCTAAAGTTTCAAATGAGTCGACACCAGATTCATTTGTGTCGACCCCAGAACGTTGGAAGGTAAAGTGCAGAATTTGTGTC
>JAULJZ010225540.1:0-17334 GCA_032270985.1 Heliamphora pulchella
CACTATGCTGCTATTCTACGCATCTTACGGTATGTCAAGGGGACTTTGTTTCATGGTCTTCACTTCTCTTCGCACTCGTCACTTGAGCTCCGCTCTTATTCTAATGCTGACTGGGCCGGAGATCCTACCGATCATCGATCCACTACAGGATACTGTTTCTTACTTGGCACCTCTCTCATTTCTTGGCGTAGAAAGAAGCAGACTGTTGTTGCCCGCTCTAGCACTGAGGCTGAATATCGTGCTCTTGCTGATACTACAGCTGAACTTTTATGGTTGCGGTGACTTTTGACAGATATGGGTGCTTCTCAGACAACTAGTTTCCCTATTTATTGTGATAATCAGAGCGCCATCCAGATTGCTCACAATGATGTCTTTCATGAGCGCACCAAATATATTAAAATTGACTGTCACTTCATCCGACATCATCTTCAGCATGGCACCCTACATCTCCGATCTGTCTCTTCTGAAGATCAATTTTCCGATATTTTCATCAAATTTCATCCTCTTGGACGCCTACGTGATCTAATTTTTAAATTTCAATTGATTTCGTCATCTCGCGTTTGAGGTGGGATGTTAGAATATTAAATTTGATTCTCTGCATTTATGTTAGAATATTATATTTGATTTGCATTTATTATATTTTTATTTTTACTTAACCCTATTCGCCTATAAATATGCCATATATTGTACAGTTTAATTATTAAGAAAATACACAATTACATTCTTGTTTTCATTTTCTTCAATGACAAAATGCATGTCAAACTGAAAGTGTTGTTTCCTTATTTTTAATAAATATTATTCAGTTTTAGTCTAAATAGATGTACTTTTAGATTTCGCTAGTTATTAGACCATTTTTTAAAAATGAAAAATCTCAAAAGTCAAAAAAAATCTTAAATTTAATAGATGTTGTCTGAATCTACAATTTTCCTTGTGGAAACATCAATTTATGCAAGAAATTATGTAAAAAGTGGTGATTGCATAAAATGTTAAAAAATTATACTCTTTATTATAATTATGGTTTTGTTCATTTTAGGCTCCATTTATTTGGATATAAAATATTTTTGATAAAATATTTTACCTATTTTTTAATATTTTGTATGATAATCGAGATAAAATATTTTACTTTATAAGATCAAAATTGATTTTAAAAAAATGTAAATGTGGTAGTGGTGCTAATGGCGGCAATAGAGGCTGTGAGACAACATCGATGGTCGCGGGGTCGAGGGTCGGGATTCGAGGGTGGGGGGTTGAGGGTCGGCGTCCCAAAGTCCAGGGCTACGAGATGTCAGGGGTTTGGGGGTCCTGAGGTCTCGGGATTTTGGGGTCGCAAGATTCAAGGTTCGGGAAGTTCGAAATTCGAAAGTTACTATCACCGCCGTCACCGCCACCGCTACTGCTACAGCTATTGCCACCAATTATAATATTATCACATCCATTAGCACCATCATTTTTAAAATTGCAACCAAACACGTCAAAAAATATTTTTGAAATATATTTTTTTTTAAAAATATTCACTGAAAAAAAAATATTTTATGTCGAACCAAACAAAATCATACTGTATAATATTTTTTGATACAATATTTTATCTATTTTTCGTTGTTCGGTTTGGTCAAAATTAAGTAAAAAAATAAAAAAAAATATTTTACGCCATAAGATTAAAATTGTTTTTTTCTTTTAAAAAAGAAGTAAATTTATTTTTTATTTTTTATAAAGAGAGAAACCTTTATTACAAGCCTAGTTGTGGTTCACACAATTGTAGCCCTTTAAACACCACCTAAAATCCATCATAAACAACAAATTTTACCTTGTATCATTGTAATCAATTTCTGTTTTCATAATCAAGACCTTAACCATAATTTCAATGGTTGATGTCCTTTTCTCGAATGGCTCCCTGAGTTCTAACTTGGGCCTTAGAAGACAAAGCAATATTAAAGGGGATGTCGGAATGATTTCGGCGAGACTCCCTCCGACTGTCAAATCAATAATCCAATAGAGTGGGGAGCAAGTCAGTGAAAGAGAGAATTTTAGAGAATGCCTTTTTGTTTCTTGTTGTTGGTCTTTTATGCAGTACCATTTTAGACACGCGGCGTGGTTCTCCGTACCAAAGGTTATAATGGTACAGTACGGGTAGATATATGACTTTCGGTAGTACTACGTGATAATTATGCGATGGGCTGATCAAGCGTTTCATTTTTTGTCAGGGTGACACCATCTGGGAAGATTACATCTGTCCTACATGCTGCTCAGCTCCCAACCGGCTAGTCAGAAGGCGCTGCTCTCAATTGGCTAGTCACATGACGCTGCTCCCAAACCAAGTGATCAGCTGCTCTATTGAGATGGGTTCCTTCATATGACTGAGCAGGACTTCCTGCCTCTAGTCATCCGTAAATGGGTGGAAAGACTAGAGTATCCTTATTACTCATCAGTAGTTTTCTATTCATGATCAGCAATAAAAAAGATGTTTGGTGGTCAAGAATACTAGTTCCTCCACCAAGAGCAAGGGGGTTAGTGAAACGTTCTCATCGGGTCAGAAGATATAATTCAAGCGTCGCAGGGGGTGGTACCTTTAAGAATAACAGCAGTCGTTGTACCCCCTTAGTTTTCCCTTAGCAAATGGCGGCGTAATTACTATTTACTAGGCAATACCATAATTGCGCGCGTCTACACGTGGCGACCGTTGCTTGGGCCCATCCTCCTTGCTCACATGTCACTTTCTAACCGTGGATTCCATTAACTTCTTCTAATCTCAACCGTCCAAAATTGAAGGGCGACTAAATGGGTTTTTAAACTCGGTTCCATGTCCTTTTGATCATCATTTCGGCATTCGAAACACTCCAGCGACATTTTGAGCGAATTCCAGAACACTCAAACTAGTGAGAGGAGAATTTTTCTTCTTAATTCGGGTACACTTCTTTCTTCCCTTTCCCCTGCTTTTATTTTTACAAACTTGATTTCTTTGGTAGTAGATTTGGGGAGATCTAGTGTAGCCTTGTTTCTTTGAACATAGTCTCCCAACCGGCTTAGGGCTTCGATCTTAGGTTCTTTTCTATGTTTGAATTTTCCTTCACCCGGTGTCTGGTTTCTCTAACCATATGAGAATTTTTATGTTCGGCGACAGGAAAAATATTATAGTTTCTAATGATTCGAGTGAAGAAGTCACATCTTCTTACTTAAAAATCCAAGAGAAAAACTTTGGGAGTTTGAGCACCACCAAACCTATATCATCCCCATCTACTTCCACCCTCATTGCTGACTACATTCTTCAATTTTACCATCCGATTCTTCCTGATATTCCTTGTTCGGCTCCTATTAGCACGGTGAGTGCCCAGATTCTCCTTTCTTTCTTCTCTTTGGTAGATGAAGACTCATCGATGGAGAATCCTAAGGAGGGCTTAGTTATCCGTCAGCCTCGTCGTGAATCCTCCTCCATTCCCCCGCGGAATGAAGTATCTGCCTCATTAGAGGCATTTGTGTCTGGTCGGACACGTCAAGAAATGCCATTTGTTCGAACCCAATCCGCCGTGGGCCGAATTATTCATTTGCCCTTTTTGGCTGATAATATTCCTTCTTCCATTAATACGCAAGATCTCAGTCTAATCATGGCTCAAGTTCAAGTTCCCAATTTCGTCCATCTGGGAGTTCCGGGCCCTGGTGAGTTTACGAGCTCTGATGTACCAGGAGAGGTTTTCTTTTCTGGGGGGGCTCTTCAGGGAGATTTGAGATTCTCAATCCCTCGGTTTTTCAGGGAAGTGCTCCAATTTCTAGGCATTTCACCCACGCGGCTAGCTCCTAATGGGTACAAGATCTTGATCAGATACATGATCCTGTGGTTGGTGATTAGTGATAGCGAGCATCCTTTAACTCTCCAGGAGTTTTTCTATTGTTACAAACCAACAGAGCTGGTCACCGGCTTCATCAGTTTTCCAAGCCTGTGATGGCAGGGGGCTTATCACTAGCTTTCCCAAGTCTAACAAATTGTGGAAGGACCGCTTTTTCTTTGTATTGGGGGAAAGCTGGGAATTCTAACCATGGGAGAGGGTTGACGAGAATGCCCTGAGAATTCAGATGTTGTGGGATGGCCTCCCCAAAGATGGTTAGTGTCAAATTTTATTTGATTTTATCCCTTTGCCATTATTCTTTCATCGTGCCTCCCCCATTTCTCCTTTCTTTTTAATTTCTATGTGGGTCTCCTAGTGTTAGGTCGGGCGAGGAGTCTGGTGATTTCTGAGGAGGAGAAGGAAAGGATCACACTGGCTCAGTCCTTTGAGGACAGGAGCTAGTCTACTCTGGTCACTCTAGAGAGTCCAAGTGAGTACCTCCTTAGACCCGAGCTCTCCTTTGATGCTTTAACTCTATTTCGTATTGCTGAGGCTGAGAAAAATTTTAACGGTGAAGGTGAAGTGTTGCGTTGTCCAGTGTATAATTTTGTCTTTTATTTCTTATTGCCTTATTATTAGCCCAAGAGCTTTCTATTTAGATTTTGATGACTTTCATAATTTATTTTTAAGAATAAATTGATTTAAAAGGATAATATTTAATATTTTAAAAAAATAGTGTTAACACAAAATGAACAAATGAGTTGACACCTTAGTCATAAGAGATGACTCATCTCTCAATAGATTAAATACTTAAAGTATTCTTGAATGAGAATATTTTGTATTGAGTCAACACTTAATGTAAAGAATACTTGAAGATATCAAGTGTGTCAACAGTTTTGAGCAAATGAGTTGACACCCTAACATATTCGTTGAAGATGTTTCAGATATTAAAAGTTAGTGTCGACACAAATAGATTTCGGGTCAACACAAAAGAGCTAAAGCTCTCTATACTTAAAAAGAGTCGACACAAAAGTGGTTCCTTACTTTTGTTATCCAGAATTTTGAGTCGACACAAATTGCAAATTAGTCAACACAAAAGTACCGAGGTCACCTGCAGAATTTTGTGAGTCAACACAAATTAGAGACGAGTCGACACCAATATCCCAACCCCACCTGAAGAAAATTTGAGTCAATACCAAAGTTCAAATGAGTCGACACAAATCTCTCTCGAGTTCCTGCAGAATTTTAGTGCCGACACCAAAGGCAAAAAGGGGTCGACACAAATTGTCCTCTCCGAAAAGTTGAAGAACAATTAATTTGACACTAAAACTAATTGTGTCGACACTGTTGTGTTGGTGAGAAGAATGCAGAAATTGTGTTGACACCTTAGAAAAATTGAGTCAACCCAATCACTTGAAAAACCATGTCCTATACATTTTGTGTCAACCTAAAAGAAATTGTATTGACACTTGCGATAGAAATTCAAATGGGCAGCAGACTTCAACGGTTGAATTTTTGGCATTTAATGCTCTCACCTACCTCCAACGGTCATGAAACCTCAAGAGCTTATATAAAGAATTACTCCACAACATTTAATACATCTGGAGACCTTCAATCACTGTTCTATTACTTGATTCAAATGCAAATCTTTCAAGCTTTCATTTATTGCTTTAACTCCAGTTCTTCTATCTCATATCTCTTTACTTCTTCATTTATTGTCAATTATTTCTATAAAGGGAGTGAGTGATACTCATACATTTCTCTTTATTGTATTCAAGAGTGAGTCACCCTTTGTTTTTTGAGTGAGTGAGTAAATTTCATCAAAGAAGAACTCAAGAGATTAGAAGAAAAACAGAGGTGTGTTTTTTGCAGGATCGTCTTGAAATTGTAAGGTTTTGAATGCATCCGTAAGCATTCTGGTTTAGTGAAATTCTCAAAGGGAGTCTTGAGGAGTGGACGTAGGCTTGAAAGAAGCTGAACTACTATAAATCCTTAGTGTCTGGTTCATTCTCTCTATCCCTAACCTCTTTAATATTTGCATTGCTATATTATCTGTTTATACTTGTTATATTTGTTTGCAATATTAAAATATGTTCGAAAATATTTTAAAATTGTTATTATCTTTTTAAAGACCTAATTCACCCCTTCTTAGGTTACCTAGAACTAACGATTGGTATCAGAACTTGAGCTCTTATTTTTGACTTAACAGTCTAAGAGTTTATATGGCAACCACTAGTATCGAACCTATCCAATCTGAAGGTCAGTCGACTAATAAATCTCCCTTGTTCAATGGAGCAAATTATAACTATTGAAATGCTAGAATGAGAATCTACATTCAAGCCGTAGACTACGACCTTTGACGAGTTATCATTAATGGACCCAAAAGAACCACCTAGACAGTTGAAGAAACAATCGTTCCTAAACTAGAAACTGAATGAATAAAAAATGACATTAGAGAAATTCAAAAGAATGCTAAAGCTATGAATCTCCTATATTTGCTCACTTGACCCCAATGAGTTCAATGGAATTTTTACATGTGACACCGAAAAAGAAATATGGGACATACTTAAAACTACCCATGAGGGTACTAACCAAGTAAAGGAATCCAAAATAAGTATGCTTGTACATAATTATGAATTATTTAAAATGAAGCATGATAAAACCATTTTTGACATGTTTACACATTTTACTGATATTATTAATGGACTAAAATCTCTTGACAAGATTTATTCCAATGTAAAAATGGTGAGAAGAATTCTTAGGTGCATGCCTAAGAATTGAGAAGTTAAGATCACAGCCATCCGAGAAGTTAAGGACCTCAGCACTCTCAGCATGAAAGAACTTCCTGGATCTCTCATGACTCATGAAATGAATATCAAGATGAACGCCGAGGATGACAACAAAAAGAAGAATGGCATTACCTTCAAGTCCTAACTCATGACGAAGAATTCGACGAAGATTCCTCAAGTGATGAAAACGAAGATATGACTCTCATCACAAAAAAGTTCAAACGGTTTCTTAGAAATAAGAAACAAAGAGGAAGAAGGTTCTTCAAGAAGGAAGGACACAAAGACGGGCCTACCAAATTCAAAGGTGATTCAAGCAAATTCAAATCTAATCGCAAGAAAAATGAAATAATCTGCTATGAATGCAAAAAGTTTAGATATGTCAAGGCCAAATGTCCTCAATACAAGAAGCAGTTCAAAAAAGACTTCAAGAAGGCTATGATAGCCACATGGGATGAAAGTGATGACAGAGCTCCAATGATGAAAGAGAAGAAAACGAAGTTGCAAATCCATGCCTCATGACTAAAGAAGATAATGAGGTAACACCTGACCATTTTTCCTTAGATGAATTGCAAAGTGCATTTGAAAATTTGCACGATGAATTGAGAAAAATAGATGCTAAGAATTCTATTTTGAAAAAGTTAGTTCTTTTCTCCTCAAGTGAAATTGAAATATTGAAAAATGAAAAACTTGTTTTTATCAAGGGATAATTACACTTACCTCTCATGAGATTTAAGCTTATTACATGGACCTTTCCTGTGGTATCTAAAATTACGCTAACCCCCCATGAGATTTAATTTTTAACATCAATTGCACTCAACTATTAAAATTTTCGTTAAAATTTGACGAAAATCGCCCCTCCCACCCCAAAATCACCATTCAAATCACATTTTTCCCCCAAAATCACCATTTTCACCCCAAAATCACCATTCCCAAAACCACTATTCCGTTGAAATTTGGGGTGAGAAGGGTGGTTTTGGGGGAGGAAAATGTGATTTGAATGGTGGTTTTGGGGTGAGAATGGTGGTTTTGGAGTGGGATGGGCGATTTTTGTTAAATTTCAACCAAAATTTTAACAGTTGGGTGCAATTGATGTTAAAAATTAAATCTTAGAGAAGGTTAGTGTAATTTTAGAGACCATAGGGGAGGTCCTTGTAATAAGCTTAAATCTCAGGAGAGGTAAGTGTAATTATCCATTTTATCAAAATAAGTTTATGTTTTGAAAGATAAAATCAAAGTTTTGATTGAAAAGATTGAAGTCCTTACCAAAACTGTTTACAAGTTTACTCAATGAAAGAATAACTTAGACAAACTTCTCGGCATGCAAAAATATGTTTTCGATAAAGTCGGGATTGGGTTTAAACCAAAGAAGAAACAAAAGTTCTTAAGTAATATTATTATCAAGGCATCTTCTAATCATACAAATGCTGCTAGTTTTTATTGCTATGAACATGGATACACTGTCGCACATTGTCCACATAGAATATCTTTCAATGTTTCTGTCAAGAAGGTTTGGCTTCATAAAGGAACACATTCTCAAGCAACTAACTTCAAAGGACCTATGAAAATTTGGGTACCAAAAGGCAAAAAATGATTCTTCCTGCAGGTATATTTCAAGTCCTCATTCAAGAAGAGGATGTGGTATCTTGATAGCGCTTGCTCAAGGCACATGATAGGTGACCAATCAATGTTTGTATCCCTCAAATCAAAAGATGATAGATTTGTAATATTTGGAAACAATAGCAAAGAAAAAAAATCAAGGAATTGGTTGTATCGGTAAAAAAATTTTCCCTTTTATAAAAAGTATTTTGCTTGTTAATGGTTTGAAACATAATCTTCTTAGCATAAACCAACTTTGTGACAAAGGTCACAATGTTATCTTTGATTATGTTAAGTGTGTTATTGAAGATTAACCAATGATAAAGTTATTTTTGAAGGTCATAGGTATGAAAATATTTATACATTCAATCTAAATGATCTTTTTAAAAATGGCACCAAGTGCTTATCTGCCTTGAGTGATAATAGTTTGTTATAGCATAGAAGGCTTGGACATGCACACATGAATTTGATTTTTAAACTTTTGAAAAAAAAATTGGTGATTGGGTTACCCCAAATCAAATTTGAAGAAGACAAAGTGTGTGATGTATGTCAACAAGGCAAATAAGTTAGAAGTTCTTTTCATTTTAAAAATGAGATTTCAACTTCTAGACCATTACAACTATTGCACATGGATTTATTTGGTCCAACAAGGACTTTAAGCCTTTGAGGCAAGAGATATAACTTTGTAATTGTTGATGACTTTTTTAGATATACTTGGGTGCTTTTCTTAGCTCATAAGGAAGAAACATTTGACTCATTTGCAAAACTTTCTCGGAGAGTTCAATATGAAAAAAGTTTTCAAATCACAAACATCCAAAGTAATCATAGTAGAAAATATAAAAACAAAGATTTTGAAAATTTTTGTGATGAAAATGGTATTAACTATAACTTCTCTACTCCTAGAACCCCTCTACGAAATAGAGCTGTTAAGAGAAAAAATATGATATTGAAAGAAATGGCTAGAACCATGCTCTTTGAAAATAATCTACCATGATAATTTTGAGTCGAGCATGTTAATACGGCTTGTTTTATCATAAATAGAGTTATGATACGAGTTTCTCTCAAAAAAATCTCATATGAGCTATGGAATAGAAGAAAATCTAACATCAGCTATTTTCGCGCCTTTGGGTGCAAATATTTTATTTTGAACAACAATAAAGAACTTTTGGACAAGTTTGACACAAAATCTGATGAAGGTATTTTTTTAGAATATTTTTTATCTAGTAAAGGCTATAAAGTTTTCAATAAAAGAATCCTAATTATTGAAGAATCTATACATGTTTTTGATGAAGCTAACTTGATTCTTTAAAGAATTTTTGTAAAGATAATTTGATTGATATAAAAAAAGGTATTGAAAACATCTTCATCAAAGAAAAAGAAGAATCAAATCAAGAGAAAACTTCAAATTCTCAACAAAATGAAGTCCAACAAGCTACTGGATCTTTAAATCTTGAAAATTTAGATTTGCCTAATGAGTAGAGGTATGCTCATGATCACCCAAAAGATTTTATCAATGGTGATCTATCTCAATGTATCAAAACTCGATCTTCTCTACATAATATTTGTTGTAATCTAGTATTTCTTTTTCAAATTGAACCAAATAATTTTGAGGAATCCGAAAACGATGAGTTTTGGACCTTGGCTATGCAAGAAGAGCTTAACTAATTTGAAAGAAATAAGGTTTGGACTTTAGTCCCAAGACCTAAGGAACATTCCATCATCGGCACAAAATTAGTTTTTAGAAATAAAATGGATGAGAATGGAGTAGTTCTTAGAAACAAAACTCGATTGGCAGTCCAATGTTACAATCAAGAAGAAGGCACCGACTTTGATGAGACTTTTGCTTATGTGGCTAGGCATGAAGCCATTAGGATGTTGTTTGTTTTTGCAAGTTTTAAAAACTTCAAATTTTATCAAATGGATGTCGAGAGTGCCCTTTTTAATGATTTTATCTCAAATGAAGTTTTTGTGAAACGAACGACGCACGTACTGCCTTCTTTGCCGTCTCTCTCTCTCTCTCATCTGCTCTCTCTCTCTCTCTCCAAGCCGGCGTATGCCACCGCCAACTCCACTGGTGGTTTTGGGTGCTTGTGGTTTTTGGTGGGTGGGGGTGGTGGTGGTTTTCGGTGGGTGACAGTCGTTTTGGGAGGGAGAGGGAGAGAGAGAGAGAGAGAGAGAGAGAGGGTGGAGGTGGGGGTGGTTTGGGGGGTGATTTTAGGGGTGGTTTTAGGTGATTTCCGTTAGATAGTAACAACAATTTTAACGGTTAGACTAATTTGATGCAAAAAATTAACCTGATGGAAGATTAATGATATTTCAAAAATCATATGAGAGATTTCTATTTTGTCAAAAAAATCAAATAAGAGGTCAGTATAATTTACCCTAATTTTTATTACAAAAGTACTCTTATAATATTTTAAATTTTAAAAATTTAAAAATTAGGAAAATAGTTAAATGACAACCCACTCTTTTTTTCCTTCTTGTTATTCTTTTATCTTATTTTGAAAACTTATTATTTTGAACTCTCATAATCCGTTAACACGTTTTATTTTTTGTAATTATTTTTTTTTATGTGGACTCTCTTTGTTAACGCATTTTATTTTTTGTAATTATTTTTATTTTGTGAACTTTTAAAAATATTTTTATACAATAATTAATTTTACACCTAGTGTGTAGCCATGAAAACTAAGACTCCGATTGGCAACATTTGTTTTTTTAACTAAAAACGTTAAAAAATTAAAATTGTCTGTTTAGCAAAAAATAAGAAACCTATATAGCCAAAAAATCAAATCAAAAAACAAACTCTTATAGCTTTCTTTGGCTACCGGATTTAAGCCACTTAAGCCGGCTTTTTGGCTTTTGGTTTAAAGTCCAAATAGCCAAAAAAATTTATTTTTCAACTCTCAACTTTTAGCCTATTTGCTATTAGACTTTTTGGCTTTTCTTTCAATCAAACAGTCATACCCCAACTTATTTAGACTGAAGGACAAATATAACATTTTACATTGAGCTTATTTGACTTTTTTAGTGTCTTAAAAGTCACTATTTTCTCAACCAAACAAATTTTTTGATTTTTTGGTTTAAGGTGGCCTAAAGCCAAAAAACTGACTTAACGCTAAGTTGCCAAACGAACTCATAATATTTTATTTAAACCCCCACAATTTTTAAAATACAATAATATCTCTTATTCATAACTTATTTACTATTACTACCAATTATATATAATTGTTAATATCAAATATATAGAAGAGTAAAATTGTCTATGATCTGTGTCGTGCCTATCAAAAATAAAATTTTAAATCATAAAATTAACTATTGATCCGTAGAATAGTGGTTAAAGTTCGAATATCATTCCACGCGAATTTAATAGACAAAATTATTATTTACTTAATTTAAAACTTATGATTTGATTTTTCATTTTGCGAAAGAGTTTGGTATTAAATCTATTTAAAAAAACTAGAATTAGTTAAACCGAAATAAAAGAGTTGATTTGGATGAGAGAAGATTTCTTAAGGTTTGAATCCACCAAGCCATAATTTTAGTTTCATTCAAATTCTATTTCATTCAATTGATTCAATTTAATCAAGTCGAAACTACAAGACTAATATGAATTATCAAGAGGATAAGCCCGAATGTGAACCTGGCATACTCTATCTAAGATTATGGTATGGATCGTCAAAAGAACGACCTGTCCTATCGAAGCATAGGAAATCTCACATTCGAATTTCGAGTAAGAACGAATAAATTGTCGAGAGCATGACCTGTCCCATCGAAGCATAGGATATCTCATATTCAAACTTCGAGTAAGAACGAATAACAGCTGCATGATCTCATTTTTATAATAACTGAAAATAAAAATAGAAACTAGATAATTAAATTAAAAACCCGTTGATCAAAAGTCAACGTCTCAAAAATCAACGTCTCAAAAATCATACAACAAATTGAATCTAATTTGAAAATAAAATAAAATTCGAACTACTCCAAAAATAGCATTTAGGGGTTCATTGTCTCCTAGAAAGGAAAAAGATTTAGCCGCTCATTTTGCGGCTCAAATCCATGATAATATGAAGAATATTAGAATCCCGAGCCTCCGTCTTCAACTTCCTGAAACTTTTTTGAGCCTCTAGAGCTGACTCTCGAAGAGTCTTCAATCTGAGTCTTAAAGATTTAGAATGTCTAGAACTGATAGCCCAAGCCACCTATTTAAAGGTGTTGTCCACGCCTTTGGTTGCAGCGTTCTATTATAATTGGTATTGCCCGTTCTGTTCGGACACTGATCAAGTATGTCCGAACAAACTTTTTTCTATCCTGAATTCGTCTGGATGCGGATATGTTCGTCCGAATGAAAATCTCTCTATTGTATTCCCGTCTGGACGCTTATGAGTTAGTTCGGATGATTTTTTCCATTAATTTCCCCTTTGTCCTTTGTCTCCTTTTGTCCCCCTTTTTGTACCATTTTCTCTTTTGCATAACCGCATTTGACTCTGCTACAAAAACACTATGTTAGCCTAAGAACTTTTTATATTGATTTTGATAATTTTTATAAAATTATTTTTTTAAAATAAATAACTTTAAAAAGATAATATTTATATATATTTTTAAAAAAAGTGTTAGCACATCTTGAACAAATAAGTTGACACCTTTTGTAAAACAAATGACTTATTTCTCAAAAGGATTAAAACACTTAAATATTCTTAAAAAAGAATATTTTGTGTTAACCCCAATTGAAATTTGAGTTAAATATTTTAAAGGCAAAAAATACTTAAAACATATCAAGTGTGTCAACACTTTTGAACAAATGATTTGACACCCTAACTGGTTGATGAAGTTGCTTTCAGGTATTAAGAATTAGTGTCAATACAAATAAGTTTTGTGTCAACACAAAAGAGCCGAAACTCTCTGAACTCAAAATGAGTCGACATAAATTGATTTTGTGTCGACACAAAAGTAGTTTTTCACTTATGGTATCTGGAACCTTGAGTTGAAATAAATGCCAAATGAGTCAACACAAAAGAATCGAGCCTACTTGTAGATTTTGGGTATCGACACAAATTAAAGATGAGTCAACACAAAAGTCCTGAGTCTACCTGAAGAATGTTGGTATCGACACAAATGTTCACTTGGATCGACACAAATATAATGAGGGTTCCTACAGAATTTTAGTGTCGACACCAAAAAAGATTTGTGCCGACACAAATGGTTTTATCCACAGATGTTGAAGTTTAAATTGGTCGACACCAAACCCAAATGTGTCGACATCGTGGTGTTGGTGAGAAAAATTGCAAAAATTGTGTCAACACCTCATAATATTTGTGTCGACCCAATCACTTGAATCATTACCCTAAACATTTGTGTCGACACCAAAGGTTTCTGTGTCGACACCTACGACGCAGATTTAAATTAGCGGCATATTTCAATGGTTGAATTTTTGGCATTTAATACCCTCACCTACCTCCAACGGTCATGAATGCACAATGTATTATATAAGGAGTAGCTTCTCACTATTTAATCTTTCTGGAGACTTACAATTACTGTTCTATTACTTGAATCAATCTCAAAATTTTCAAGCTATCATTTATTGTTGAAACTCCAGCTCTTGTTCTTCATCTCTCTTTACCTTATCATTTATTGTAAACTAATTTCTGTAAAGAGAGTGAGTATTTTTTCATTTATTACTTCATTTATTGTATTCAATGGTGAGCTACTATTTATCCTTTGAGTAAATCTCATCAAATAAGAGTTTAAGAGAGATTAGAAGAAAAAAGAGAATTATTTTTATAGGATCT
Organism: Heliamphora pulchella; assembly: GCA_032270985.1. Taxonomy (NCBI): domain Eukaryota; kingdom Viridiplantae; phylum Streptophyta; class Magnoliopsida; order Ericales; family Sarraceniaceae; genus Heliamphora; species Heliamphora pulchella. The sequence goes on from JAULJZ010225540.1 coordinate 13,990, forward strand.
TCTTGAAGTTATAATAGGTTTTTGAATGTACCCATAAACATTCGATAGCTCAAAAGAAGTCTTAAAATTGTAAAGGCTTGAAATGCGCCAGTGAAGCATTTTACATAGTAAAAATTCTCAAGAAAAAACTTAAGGAGTTGATATAGGCTTAGAAGAAATCGAACCACTATAAATTTTCGGTGTCCGATTTAATCTCTTTATCCCTAACCACTTTAATATCTGCAGTGCTTTAATCCTTGTTTATCTTACTATATTTTGCTTGCTATATTAAAAGGTTTTCGAGAATGTTTTAAAAATTATTTTAAATTTTTAAGACCCAATTCACCCCATCTTGGATTGTCCACAACTAACAATTGGTATCAAAGCTTGGGCTCTTATTTTTTACTTAACCGTCTAAGAGTTTTTATGGCAAGCACTAGTATTGGACCTATCCAATCTGAAAGTCAGTCGACCAATAGATCTCTCTTGTTCAATGGAACAAATTACAATTATTAGAAGGTTAGAATGGGAGTCTGCATTCAAGCCGGAGACCATAACATTTGGCGGACTATTATTAATAGACCCAAAAGATCCACCAAAACTATTGAAGAGGCTTCCGTCTCTAAACCTAAGACTGAATGGACTGAAACCAACATTAGAGAGATACAAAAAAATACTAAGGCAATGAATCTCTTATATTGTTCACTTGACCCAAATGAGTTTAATAGGATCTCAATATGTGACACCGTAAAAGAAATATGGAATAGACTTGAAATTACCCATGAGGGTATTAATCAAGTGAAGGAGTTCAAAATAAGTCTGCTTGTGCATAACTATGAGTTATTTAAAATGAAACATGATAAAACTATATCTGATATGTTTACTCGCTTTACTGACATTATTAATGGACTAAAATCTCTTGACAAGATTTATACAAATATAGAAATTGTGAGAAAAATTCTTAGGTGCAAGCCTAAGAGTTGAAAAACTAAGGTCACGACCATTCAAGAAGCCAAAGACCTTAACACATTCAGCTTAGAAGAACTCATTGGTTCTCTCATGACCCATGAGATGAACATAAAGATGGATAATGAGGATGACAAAAAGAGGCATCGCCTTTAAGTCCTTAACTTATGACAAAAAATCCGAAGAAAACTCCTCAAGTGATGAGAATGAAGACTTGGCCCCCATCACAAAGAAATTCAAGCGGTTTCTTAGAAATAAGAAACAAAGAAGAAGAAAATTCTTCAAGAAGAAATGATACAAAGGCGAGCCCAACAAGTTCAAGGGTGATTCTAACAGACTCAAAACAGATCACAAGAAGGATGATATAATCTGTTATGAATGTAAAAAATCTAGGCACGTCAAGGCAGAATGTCCTCTGTCACACCCTCTCTTCAGGGACCAAAAACTGATGTTATTTATATAGCAACCAAAAGAGTATTTATACTAATCAAACTGAAATTAATTATTTATAGAAATTAGGCAACTGTACATACTACGGATACGTTATCGTGTATCCTCAAACCAGCGTATACTTTACAAAAACAAAACTTCATACTTCTGGTCTTTTTATTAAAACAGCAGTCCCAAAATAACTACGAATTCGGAATTATGAACCTGACAACTGTGGTGGACCAACTTTAATCATCCATGCGATCTGCTACCACAAAGGTTACAGGAGAGTGCACTTAGTATTACAGTGAACAAGATAGAAAACAGTCATTCCATTCAAAATATCATGCTTTTCATAAGAGAAATAAAATGCTGCATTTATCCGTCACAAAAATTTCATAAATAACATTCTCAGCAATTTTCAAAAGTATTTTGTTTAAACTTTTCAAAAGTATCTTTCAGGCTCAACAGCCACGGGTCATTAAATTCACTGTCACTAATTTAAAAGTAAAGCTCTTGACATAACCGCCACAATTCAAAGTGAAACTGTCTTATTCATAATCCATATCCAACAGTGACCAAGTAGTCATCCACCTCACGACCGGGAGTTCCGACGGTACCGTAACCTCAATTCTCAATGCACGGATAGCAATATGATGGAATGAGGGCCATTCTCCACCAAGCACGAGTGGTATGTGCTGTCCGGGACTTAACCCGCAACGCCTTTAAGGAAAAAACCCCCGCTTAATGGGAAACCTCCCCCACAAGGAGAACCAACACCCATAATTGGGCAACCTTCCCTAACGGGATATAAAGGGCCGAAAATTCTTGTAACTTGACACTTTGGAACAACATTTCATAATATCAATGACATTTGTCAAAACATTTATATATCAACCACATGCTTTTCAAAAGGTACAAATAGTATATTTATAAAAATTATGGCATTTGAATAAAAGATCATGCTATCACAAATTTTCATACTTCAAAACATGGATATAAAGCAAATTTAAAGCATAATTCAAAGCATAATTCATGCATTTCAGTTCAAAATAATATTTAAGCACTCTCACCTCGACTTAGGCGTGACAAAACTCTCTCCTTACTCTTGATCCCACAATTCCTAATTCTCTGGTGACAAGATCTCGGAGCCTAGCAAAAAATCGCATCTATACGTAAGTGTGGAATACTAATTTTCGTACGTAACTTAGTTAAATGTTTTATTTACTTAGTAACTCTTCGTAAACTACTAATTTTTTAATTTTTTTTTTAGTTTTCAATTAAATACTCAAAATTTAAAGAAATATAAAATTTAGCTTAACATCTTATTTATATTTTAAATTCTTGTTAATTACTAGTATATTCTTTTAATTATTTTAAAGTACTTTATTAAAATCTAATTATAAATATATTATTCGCTTGCTTAATTTAATTAAAATTTATTATGTAACTCCCTGAACATGAAAATACTAAATTGTATTTTTCTTATATTTTTCATCATATTCAAAATTTTAAAATATTCATGAAAATAAATAATTAAATAATAAACTAGCTAAAATAAGTAAACTAAACAAACAAACCCCATCAACAGTTTATCTTCAACCTCGAAACGTTTTGTTGTTTCTTTGTTTTTTCATTACTTCTATGTAATAATCAAATAACTTAACTTGAAATTGACCAAAATAAAAAAATAATTAATCTAATCAGCGAGGAGTACACACTCAAATGATCGGATCATCTTTTTGACAAGTTAGAAATAAATTTAAAAAATAATTTGTTAATAAAATTTATTAAACAAAAATATTCTGATTTGGATCCGCTGAAGCAGTGTATCAACGATCGGATCCGTTCATTAGCGGTGTTAAGCTGTCGGAAGGGTCGTCAACGCTAGTGATAGGAAAGTTGTGTCGTGCAAAGTAGTGACCATGTGCGTACACCTAGCGGTGGTGGTGTATTATCATGGTTGTCAAC